>JAOUQT010000036.1:8586192-8606056 GCA_025769995.1 Xyliphius kryptos
AATGCAAAAGTGACCAAAACATCAGCCAGAAAGGATGAGAACAGAGAAAAGGGGTGTGGTCACCACCTGCAGAAGCAATCCTTTATTGGGGGGTCTTGCTAAGTGCCTCTCATTTCTACCTGTTGTCTGTTCCATTCGCACAACAGCAGTGTATATATAATAGGTTATAGATGTTACTATGGAGATCTTCTCAACATCATGATTTCCAATGTAGTTAACATTTATTTTCCTTCTACTTAGTACAGCTGCATTAAATCATCAACAAAAGCACTGCTATATGCATCAGCATTTCCATATGGAACTGTGTTGTTTTGTAAGGATTATAAATGGCTAGTTTAAAATAAACAGTTCTCCAGATTTCTAGAGAGTCGGTCTTCAAAGCAAACATGTAAAAGGAAGACACCCAAGAGTCATTGTACATTTTCACATGCACTTTGCTTTTATTATGTGTGGCTGATCTTTTTTAGAGCACAAAATGGAATTTTGTCTGAAGAACAAACTCTTTTGCAGTTACAGCACAACAAATAAACAAACATCTGGGACCATTTAAAGCACTCCATTAGAACATTCCATTTTTTGCCAAAAAAGTGAAAATGATGACAAATGGGCTGTCTTGGAGGCTGGGAGAGGCCAGATGACAGAGCTGTGGGTGCTAAGCACTGACTTTTAAAGCTCAGCAGGACAAGGGGAGATTTACACCTGCTGCTAGTACCCCTATCCTCCATTAACTTGCATCTGGCAATTGTGCATTACTCATTTACCCAGGCCTGGGTCTGCCATTATTGCACTAAAAATGCCATGTCTGACAGACCTTCACAGACAATGATATTTATTTCATTGCAGCTGTGAAACTAAAATTGATCTGCTTGGTGTTGGCAATATTGTGTTCACTTAACAAAGCCATACGGATTCATCATGGATCCTACAACTATCTGTACATGCTTGTTAATAAATCCCTTTCTGTTAAATTGTTTCCTTAAAGTAGACAGACGCTAAAAGCAAATACCGGAAACTTAATAACTGCATGTTCAGTGTTATACAAACTTGTGCTCCCTTGATTAGATTCCATTCAATTCATTTTACTAAGGTTGTTGTTTTTTGCACCAATAGCATGCCAGCATATTTTCTGGCATCAGAGCAAGCAGCTGAGCAGCCAGACCACTGTATGCAAATGTTTAAAAATTGACAATATGTTATTTTCTTAAGTTGCAGTTACCATGGTAACCGCAACTGGTAAAGACCTTTGATTGTATAGCAAAATAAATAATAATGTTAAGCTATTAGCATGGTTCAGATAAAAATCGTGCTGATTACATCACATTATATGAGGTCATTCTGCAAAGACTCTTGTCCAGGGCGACTTACAAGCATCTAAAACTAATGGTCTTGGTTGGAATATTGGGTCAGACATGTTACAGTACCTTGTTAGGAGCCTCACTCAAAGACACTGGTAACCTCAATAGACATGGAATTTAAACCCCCTGACCTTCAGACTGATAGTCTAACACCCTAACCGCTGAGCTACCACACCCACTCACTATGCCACTATGAAACACATACAGAATAATCACCCACAAACCATTTCACAAAACTATTTAAACACATTTATTAATTCATTACATTCAACAACAGCCAATGGCCAAAGTAAAATTTAAGACATAATAAGCCTACAATCACCTTTTTGTAGTTTTTTTAATCAAAGTGGCCACTTATTCACCTGCTACCTTACTCAGTAAAGCAAGGGTCCAAAATACATGGTACCAATATGTTTCTTAAGAACCCACTAATGAGATCCTGATCATTGCTTGATCACTACTTCTTTGTCAATGAGTTGAATTAAAAAAAGAAATAAACGTTACTGACATGTCTAATATAAAGTATGTATCTAAGAAGCATAGGATTATTACAGGGACTGCACAGTGGTTAGCACATTCGCCTTTCAGCACTGGGGATACCTGGTTCAAATCCCGATCTGGAAGGAGTTTCCATGTCCTCCCTGTGTCTGGGTGGGTTTTCTCTGGGTTTTCTGGTTTCCACAAGGATTCAAGGTGAATCGGCTTTCAGTTGTCTCCATAGTCTTTGTGTCCAAAGCCCGGTAGAGGGTGACGTTTGTATCAGGAAGGGGATCTGACATAAAACACTAGGCCAAGTCTGATATGCGAGTTCATCGCTGCCGAGACCAGTCAATAATAAAGGATTAAAAGCTGAAAGAGAAGGAAGAATTGCTCCAAGAGTGCAATTACATTTGCATTTGGCCATTTAGCAGACGCTTTTATCCAAATCGACTTACAAGAATTCCAACTTGGGTTGATACAGCACTGTAGCAATGAGGGTCTTGCTTAAGGACCCACATTAGTAACTTCAGTGGACCTGGGATTTGAAACCACAACCTTTAAATTGATAGTCAAACACCCTCATACCTTTACCATTGAGCTACCACTGAGCTCATAACTCATACTATGCTACCACTGAGCTACCACGCCCTAAACTCTGTGTGTGTTAGTATTTCGTTTCCTTGTTTTTTGGACTTGATAGAGGGTGGATGTAGTAGCTCAGTGGTTGGGTGTTGGGCAATCAATCTTAATGTTGTGGGTTCAAATCCGAGATCCACTGAAGTAACCAATGTGAATCCTTGAGCAAGGCCCTTAACCCTTAAGTTGTAAGTCATGATGGATGAAGGTGACCAAAGGTGAACATATTAAAATTACTCAATCTTAAAAAACAAATCCAGGACGATATAAAAGTTGTAAAAATAGAAGCCAGTATGTTTGTACAGTTATTGCATAGAACATGCAGTGTATGTTTCACCAAAATAAGACAAAATTAACATTGCATTAGCTTTGTACTTTAATGCCTGCAAATGCCTTATGTACATGTGTTTTTGTTCAGTGATTTTGGGTATTAGAAAGGTGTTTTAAAGAATTTCAAAATAGAGGCATTTTCAATTTGTACATTGATGAGGTGTTTAGGTTTCCTTTCTAATGACCTGAGGGTGTTTTTGTACCCATTAAAGCCTGGGTGTAAAATACACCTATAGTTTCAACAGTTGAAAATAATGAGCTCTCATAAAAATAAATAGGCATCACCCCAGTTTATTTCAACATGCAGATTTACACATCGTGTCACTTCTTAGATGCAGTGCCAAGCAATAATAATTGAGGGGAAAAGTGCATTTTGTAAGTTACTGTAGTTCATATACATCTGTTTTAGATATCCTGTGTTCTGCATTTCAGCTTAATTATTCAAACCCATCTGAGAGAAAAACGCAATTCAAGTCATTACAACGGCCATGTATGCTTGGGCACTACCTACCAGTGGGCAGTGTTAGCCCTTCTGTTAAGGTTTGGTTTTATTTGTCAAAGTTAAACGTGCTCTTTGATTCAACAGGCATTATGGTGTTCGCTGGTATAAGTGTTGAATATGATTTAGTCAGAAGATGCAGATTATTGGAAGGAATAAAGTGGGCACCTGGCCATTCTTATCATTTCTCACCAAATCATTTCATAAGAAAGATGTTTAATCAGATTCATTGGTCGCTTAAAGTACAGCACGCACTACCTTTGTACAGCGCAGATTAAAGCAACAGTGCAGGCATAACATCTTTGGATGCTTCAGCTCCAGTACTTCACTTTGAGATGCTTTCAGTTTTCATACTGTCATTATTCATACAGAGTGCCACAGTATTTACTGAATAATTCTGTTTGTGTCAGATATAAGGTGGTGTTATTGACACATTGCTCTCTCTGTTTTTCACTCCACTGTTTGATGTAGTTGTTTGCTTCTCTGAAGACCAAGTAGCAAAAGACATTTAAGAACTTTTCAAGAAAAGGTGCAGATGGCATGGCATGTTTTTTTGTTTATTTATTTTCATTTCTTTCAAGGTATTTTTTTTATAAAGTAAATTTACATATGGGTTTAAGGTACTGTGAAATGGAGTTCGCTAAGGTGAATTTAGATAATAAAAAATTGCTACATTTACAATTTTGACATTACAGACATAACTAAATGGTTATATAAATGGTTATAGATAAGAAGTGTAGACAAGATGGTAGAGTAGTCAATGTCTTTTTCTTCACAGCAAGATGGTAACAGATAGGGCAGACAAGGTCCCATATTTTGCATGTGTGGGTTTTATTTGAAAACTCTTTTTCTCCTTTATTTAAAAAATTATTACCTGAACTGGGGATGGGCGGCATGGTGGTGTGGTGGTTAGCACGTTCGCCTCTCAGCTCTGGAGTTTTCATGTTTTTCTCGTGTTCACATGGGTTTCCTCCGTGTTCTCCGGTTTCCTCACAGTCCGAAAACATTGCCCCTAAATAGTCTGTGTGTGTGAGTGAATCTACTCAGTGATGGATTGGCACCCTGTGCTGGGTGTATCAGCCCAGTGCCAGAGACGTTCTCCCCTTGATGGGTATGGGAAACCCCACCGTGACCCAAGTAGAGGAATAAGCAGAAGATGATGGATGGATGGATATATTTAACCAATATAACCAAATAATAAAACCTTCTATGATCAGTGGGTAACAATAATAGTAGTGAAGGATTAAGAGGAAGATAATAAATGAATGAATTAATGAACTGGGGATAGTAAAAGAGAAAGTATAAATGTACGCATGTGTCTCCTGTAAGGGTTAGTGACTTCCACATGTTTTTCCTCTATTTTTTACCCTTCAAGGGCTGTGGCAGGCTTCAGCGACTCTCACAACACTAATTATTCCTTCGGAATATTTTTTTTTGCAATAATTTATCAGAGGGTTAACAACCTGGAACATGTCTATTAAAGGGCAAATACACAGGTAAACACATTCATGCTTAGAGGCAAATTTGTATTTTCACCATCCTTGTGTGTATGTGATCTGTGAGAAGTTACTGGAGTTCAAGGAGAAGACCCACACAGACCCTCCAAATCCAAAAGGACAGTCTATTCAGTGATCGAACCACTGTGCCAACATTGTTTTACAAGTTAGTACAATACATTGCTTAAGTCTGACACACATATTTATAAAGGCCATAATAAACTGAATAAAAACTAAAAACTTAAGAGTTTTGTTGGTGTTTGTAGTGCTGACACAATATACATTAGATTTATAGATTTATTTACTACCAACATTTTGACGAGTGTGTGTGCATGTGTGTGTACACACAGAACAAGTCATGTTTAATTAAAGGATTTATTTAATCTATTTTTATCTGTAAAGTACTAGTTTCTAAAAGATTTTGGTGCTGTTTAAGCATACTGTTGACTTATGATAATATTTATAATATTAATATCATCACTATTATTCTTTTTGCTATATATAAATGTAAATGTTTGTTCAAAAATTTAAATCTTAGAAAGTTCTTTACAGTTGAGTTGAAATTTAGAATTTTGACACAATGTTGCATTTAAATATGCACATTTTTGTATACTTTATTTTCATTTTGATTTAATTCTTGCATGTGTAAACAATATAATGACTGGTGCACGGGTAGAGTGGGGGGAAAGGTGTGAGGTGCTTGCCGTATAGCAATTGTCGCACGAGTAGAAGGGATGATACGGAGGGGCTAATGTGAAGCTAATGCTTTAAGGCAGGATACAACTTGCACATAAACAGCAATGAGGGCATCTGACTGAATTTAAGTCAGATCCCGCAGCACCACTTTGCTTCTCGGAAACTTTAATGAAGATTGAATTAAAATAAGTTGTCTTGCCAAATAAGCAAATCACTGAGTGTCTAGGGTATTCCGCTAGTTATTGTAACTATATTAGGTTATATGATAAATAATATACAGATCTATTTTTGTAAGCTAAATAATTTCCTAAATATTTTTTTTAATTACACACTAGTAAGTTCACATACATAATGCTCAGTTACAATTTTAAATGCTCACCACGTGTTTTGTGATTGTATCATGTCCAGCTTGTCTATAATCAATGCAACATCAGCATAAATACAAAGTATGCATGTGATACTTGATGCAGTGTTGTTAAAGTGTGAAGATGATGGACAGGGGCTTGATGTCCCACTGTCATGCTCAGTCAGTTTCCAGTAACATATTTTTTTTGTATTTGTGAGAATACGCTTCTCCCCAGTATTACTGGGTCATCATAACAGACTGACAAGGAATGCATCATGTGAACAGAAACGTCAAGTTAAATATCAAATCATCTTCAAAATGATTACTAATGCTGTCAAAGTATTATTCCCATCAGTGAGTGATTTGTGATGTGTATTTAGGACATTTGAGACTCAGGCTGTTTGCATTTAGTCATGCCAGGACTTCAGCACAGGTTAGTGTGGTTTTTATAGTTGCGAAACTCCGGCCTTTATCATCATAATTTATGAGTAAAAAAGCAAGCCAGATGGTTTGGATACATTTGCTAAAGGGTCTATCTTGACTTAACTTAACTTTCATTTGACTTTTTTGGGCTCAATATGGATGGCTCTGCTGTTGTCATGGGGTTCTTTGGTTCATTCCACCGCTAAGACACAATCCTGGCAGATGGAAAGCAACTTGTCATTCTAAAGGCAAAACCGATCTGTTCACAATGAACCTGATTGCATTATAATGATCATGTGACGGAGCCAGTGGAAATGTTTATTAAGATAAATGCCTTCTCAGGAAGATAAAACACACACCATATAGTCATTATTCTAAACCATGCAAGATACACACTGGAAGTATTTATGATTCATACCTAAGTAATGTTTTTGTCTGACATTTGTTTGATTAACTGGGACTCAATCCACATATTAAATTACAAATGATGGCAATTAATTTAGTGACAAGCTCCATCAGTCTATCTTATTTTTGCATGATGTGTAAACTTGCCATATTAATCATTTAAAGTGGTTGACAAAATGTTGTAGTTAAAAAACATTATAATAAAATAAAAAATTAGTGCTGCCAATAGAGATGTCTTGATGTTCTGACTCACAAAAGCCAACATATTTGTGAGTTTGGTGAATCAAACCTCCTAGTATGGCGTCCTAAATTGTAAAGCATGATTTAATCACTATAAACTTGAACATCTCACAAGCCCTCACTTCGTTGTTCAAACCCATGTATGACACATCTTTGTCTTCCTCCTCGCTATTCTCCTCTCCTCTTCCCTCCATCCATTCCCACATAATCTAGGGAGTGAAGCCATTGTGGTGGAAGAGACAAAGCTCATCTGTCAATTATTGCAGGCTCCATTGGGCTGTTGTCTAAACTGTTTTCTTGTTCACTGATGAAGCCACTGATTTATTGGCACTGCCGCGACTTCGCCATACAATCACGACACACTGATGTTTGAACACAGACTATTGTATGAGGGTGAACGTAACTCAAATTAATGACCTAGCACATCATTTATTCAATTTCGGTTTGAAGTAAGGAATGTGTAGTATTTGTTGCCAGAAACCATTTTAAAAATGGAGGGACATTTCTGCAGATGGTTCAAGGCTCTGAACAGGTAGGCTTTAACATATCTATGTGAAGTAGGTCCAAAACAATTTCTTTTCAATTATGTTGCTTTTTGGGGTATTGGAGCGTCTTTCTATGAATAGGCCAACATAACTTGTGTTCATGTTTTTGATGTAACATGACCATAAATCTAAAAAAAGACCATTGGTTTGTCACTAAATATGATGTCCTTTTGAATAATGTGTGATCAGAAAATAATGTGTGTTCCCCAGCCTAATCTTGGTCCTCTGTTTTAGGCCTGGGTTTAAAAAAAAAGAACTTTACTTTTAATGTAGTTCAAATCCAGTTCATTATTTAGATGTCAAATTCTCAAATGGCTTCTATAAGGAATGTAAAATATCAAACATAATAGTTATAAATGTTGTTAATTTGCTTAAATGGCCTAGTTAATGTTCAAAGTTGATTTGCCCATCATCCTAATATAACTGGACACTTTGTTTTACCATCATAATTTGATTGTATGATCGTTTCTGACATGTTGTACTACTCTAAGACGGTTGTGTTGACTGAGTGATAGGGGTCAGATGTGGAAATTCATTCCAGATTGAAGTCATTTTAATGTGTCCTCTCCTCATTTCCCTAGGAAGACTTGCCTCTTCAAATTTGCTGGTGGTTTAAGCACTCGGCTTTAGGTCACCTAGTCATGCAAACATGTCAGTATTATTTTTTTACTGTCTTATTAGAACTGAAAGATTTCCTGACCCTGAAAGCTTTTTTTTTCTTGAAGTTATTAAATGAAGTTAATAAATAATAAATGCAGGGGAAATCACTCATTTTCTTATTGTTTTATCTGTTCAAGAGAGAATAATCATGCCCTTTTACGCATTCCTTATCCTGTTAATTTAATTTTCACATAAATACCCCAGTGGTTTACAATAAATTTACTTATGTGGATGCGGTACTGAGGATTAACAGTATCATCTTTTTATGGATGCATTTCTATGTGGCCATTTCCTCAAAGCTGACAGCTAAAAGAGATTATGCTCCATGGAACAGTGTGAAAATGTGCAGTAATGGAACATTTCTGGAGGCCTGAAATCATTGTAAATAGGCCTGCCGTGTGAGAAGGGCTAAAATATGCCTCTGCACTTGACACCATTAAGTCTATGCTAACCATCGTCCCTTGGGAGCTTGTGGAAATTGTATTACTGCCAGCAAACTGCTTCACTATTGGGCAGAGCTTGTCATACTACTGCAGTGCCATTGATTCAGGAAAAGAACCGGCAAATAAAAGAGGAAAATGGCATGAAATAAAAGGAGCTGAAATAAACACACGTCCTAATATATAGTTTTGTTTTTTTTTTTTAATAGCGGGAAAGTAAAGCCTGACCCAGTTGTACTGTTCCTTGGGTGGTTTAAGGCAGCATCAGACCTTTATTTTAAACACAGAAGTGGTTTTGAAGCATTTTTTGAAGTTTAGTTTAGTTAGGTTAGTAACAAAAAATGAAAGCAGTAACTGAATTATGATCATCGTAATATTTTATAAAATGAATTGACACAGGACAAGCAATTTACAAATTATAAATACAATATTAATATAGTAAACGAATCCCAGAGTCATGTTAGTTGTAAGTATTAATTTATAGTATTTATACTATTAATTTATAGTATTAGTGGTTAACACATTAGTCTCTCAGCACTGGGGGTTTCCGGTTCAAATCCCGATCTGGGTGGAGTTTCCATGTTCTCTCCGTGTCCATGTGGATTTTCTCCAGGTTCTCCAGTTTCCTCCCACAGTCCAAAGACAAGGATTCTAGGTATAATGAATGCTCTAAATTTCCCTGTATAGTGTGTGTGTAGATGTGTGAGTGAGTGTGTGCCCAGCGAAGGATTGGCGCCCTGTCCTGGGTGTATCTGCCCAGTGCTCAAGATGTTCTCCCCCAGATGAGCATGGGGAACCCCACCGTGACCCTAGTAGAGCAATTAGCAGAAGATGATGGATGGATGGGTGGGTGGGTGGATGGATGAATATATTTAACCAATATAACCAAATAATAAAACCTTTTACTATCAGTAGATAACAATAATAATTAATAAGTAGCCTATTATTCTGTTACTGTTTATGATGAACTTTTGTGCACTCAGAAAGCATAATTTATTTGCTGAATTAAAGAAGAGTTGACTGTTTTTTCCAATAAATAATCATTGAGGCATTT
Source organism: Xyliphius kryptos (assembly GCA_025769995.1). Classification (NCBI taxonomy): domain Eukaryota; kingdom Metazoa; phylum Chordata; class Actinopteri; order Siluriformes; family Aspredinidae; genus Xyliphius; species Xyliphius kryptos. The sequence goes on from JAOUQT010000036.1 coordinate 8,595,798, forward strand.
ATAATATGTGGTTGGAAACTGAGTCTGGACACATTTTCAATAATATTTGACTCTACTAGGTCTTAATTCAAATTCCTTTAGGAAGACATTGCCAGTGAGTTGGCGATCTCGTTCCCTGCCTTTCACTTCCTAAGCACAGGCTTGCTTATGCTGCCAAGTGCATAATGTGCTGTCCTGTAACATGTACGATTATAATTAGCTTTGTCAGGTCCTAGCCCCTGCAACCCCCATGCAGATAATATGATAATATGTCTTCATAACCGACTGACCTTACATGCTCAATATTTCTCTCCTTATGAAGATTACATGTCAATAAAGTAATTGAGTCCTGGGCTGTGAGGCAAGTGAAGATTTAGTTTATTGGACTTTTCAGGGGCAGTGATGTATGACTGTTATTATTCCACCTGTCAGGAGATGTGCAGGGTGCTGACGATGGTCCAATCTTGTCAGAAAAGAAAAAACGAGAGAAGGGGGAATCAGGTCATAGGAGGGGACATATGAGTCTTGTAAATGGTGTGTTATACTGTTAATCAGACTCATCCTTTAGATTCCACTCATGCTCCATAGAACCTAGATAAGTCACATTGATTAGTTTAAGAAAATGTTTAGAACACATCTCCATTAGCACAAGGGCAAGGTGGTTGGCTATTAAAGAGAGCATGCAATTTTACCTCGTCATGACCCCTACCTTTATCAACAGCCACATGGGATCATCTGTTATAATCCGTGGGGCATTACTTTCACCTTCCTCTTTCCATTTTGTTGCATTAAAAGGATTCTACTTCTGCTGAGAAAGTGTTGTCTTTAATTACCATGCACAGCCTTTCCATCTGTCTTTTTGTTGTCATTTGTAAAGTGATTGTAATTAGTTGGCGTGTTGTAATAGAACACACTTTACACTTAATGAAAAGTCCAGTAAACTGGGTTTCTTACATATTTTTAACAAATTCAGTCAGTGTTTTGTAAATTGAAGTGTATATTGTAGATTTCAGGACTGTTTAAATACTAAAAGTGGAATTACTGGGAGTGGTAGCTCAGTGGTTATGGTGTTGGACTATCAATCAGAAGGTTGGGGGTTTAAATCCCAGGTCCACTGAAGTTACCAATGTGGGCCTTTGAGCAAGACCCTTAACCCCAATTGCTCCAGGGTCCTGTTTCGACCCTGTGTTATGACCCCAACCAAGTTGGGATACCTGTAAGTCGCTTTGGATAAAAGCATCTGCTAAATAACTAAATGTAATGTAATGTCTGAGGAACAACAGGCAAGTAATGTTATTGATAAACTGTGCGGGTGCAGAACTCTGGGTGCTGTTTTTGGCAGAAGCTTTTGGCAGAAGAAGCTTGAGAAGAGGACAGAATATTAGAACCAGAAAACCTTTAATAATGACTATAAAGTCAGTGGTGGAGGAGAGTGAAAATGGTGCTGTATGTTGAAGGATATTTGATATGCCCATTTGCATCAAGGCTGGAGATTGATCCACTCAAGTCAGATAAGGCTTTAGTCTGATTGATGGAGCTACTCTGTTATAGTGACACCAGCCTCATAGCCATGAAGCCACCCCCTGTATCTACTCAGGGCACAGCCTTATACTATATCTCTACAGCCCTTGTTCTTTTCTTACCATCCCTCCCTCCCTGTTCTCTGTCAGTGTGTCATGTTAAATTACAGTACAGTAGCAGCTCTGGAGCCTCAGGTACCAGTTCAACAAGCTTTAGATGCTGCATTGAAATGAATATAATAATGGGCTCTGTAAAGTAGAACAGGGTACTTAATAGAGACAGAAAGAGCAGTAAAATGTGCAAGTGTGTTTGTGTATGTGCGCATGAGTACGTGCATGTGTGCTTATACTCTTTAAGTGATCCAGAGAGCAGATGTGTGTCCCACAGTGAGGCAGGTGCAGTTTGTCTCCATGGTGGCAGAGGTGGGGGAGAAACTGTCAGATTGGTATTGATATGTGTCACTTCAGGATGTGTCAGGTGCTTTATTTAAGACAGCAAGGAGACCCTGCTCTCATCTGGAAATTGATGTTTGGCTTTAGGGGAGATTGGGCTGTTTGTTGACCTAGCAGAACAGCTGATGCAGTCATCCCTGTTTTAACTGTTGTTTTCTTCCTTGGTTATGCTTTAAAATCTCTTGATTTATAATAGTCTTGATAGAGATACCTTAAAGAATAGTTTACTTTCTGAAAGCATGTGCTTTTCTGCATGTGTTTAATTACTTGATAAATAAGCAGGTTTCATACAAATGTCTTTTGTAATGTTTGCCAATCTATCAAATTTCTTTGACTTTGAATAAATATTTAAAACTCCATTTTGAGATAATGGAACTCTTCCTTTATTCATTTTTTCTTTCTTGGGGCAAAGAGTTTAGGGAATTTGGTCACTTTGTCTTACAGTCAAATGACCATTGTGATGTGTTGACATGGCTATTCACTTACATGGTTTGGTGACCATATTTGATTTGATGGTAATCCCAAATGACGTTGACTAAGGAACCGTTTTGCTTACTGACGCATGAAGCCCATTCCATCCATCACATTTTACATTTAGTATCAAGTAGGAAATTGGAAAGATTAACTTTTTGCAGCCACAATAAGATTTTTAGAATGTATATATCTCTTTAGACCATGTTACATGCAAAATCTTCGGCTTAGTCATTTCAGTAGGGGAGATTTTAAAGTAGTGACTGTCAAGAGTTGTTCCTTAAAATAAACCCATCTATTTTAAAATAGATGTTTACCTTTCATTTACATTGTCATTTAGCAGACACTTTTATCCAAAGCGAATTATAAATGAGATTACAACATAAATCCGTCGATTTAGGAAAAAACAGCTAAACTGCAATACTATCAAACGTGCGAATTACTTGATTTGGCTGTTTTTTTTTATTATTTTCTTTATTCATATAGCAAGTGTTTGTGGACAAGGTGTGTTTTGAGAAGTTTCTTGAAAATGTTGGCTGACTCAGCCTTACGAATGTTATTAGGAAGGTCGTTCCACTATTTAGCTGTGGTGAATAAAATGGAGTGAGAATTAGCGCCTTGGTAAATTGGAATCACCAGGCAACATTCATCAATAGAGCGCAGTGGATGAGTTGGACTGTACCTAGTAAAGATGCACTGAGGGTAAGAAGGGGCAGATTCAGGGTCATTAGTATGACCCTATACAAATAACCAACCAGTATATTATTTTATTTCTACTCATTTTTGATCATTTCTACAAATTTGCTTAACTAGAAGTGACACTTTGCAGGTTTTCAGAAACTTATCATTGCTTTTTTTAAAATGAGAGTTCTTCAAATTTAATGATCTAATCAGTCAACTTCAGAGAATGAACCTAAAGAGTTTATACACATGATGCCATTGTCTAAAATGGCTGTTAAAGCGTAATGATTAATTAGGTCATTTACTAAAAGTGGTGATGTTAATTATCCAAGTGTTTTTTGTGTTTCACAAGTCACCCAACAGCTACGGTCTTTTACAAGCTTTAAATGTGATGAACTGCAGACTGATATGTATTCAGTACTCTGTCATAGTCTTTTACAGTACAACCTTCACAAGCACCACTTGTGCTGACACAATCAGCGGGTGGAATTCATGGGCAGAATAGCTGTTAGCTGCACTGCATGTCTTCTTATGATAGACCAGGAGTTGTTCCAAGAAGATTAAGGCTTTGTAAACTGCCGGAGCACTCCGCCTCAAATGACTATTCCCTTATCTCCAAGGCACAGAGCTACTGTATGCCTTGTGCAGACTAGCACTATGAAGAATAAATGTCATTGTAATTAATTTTGCTGATCTTGAATTAGACTGTGACTGTAATCTCTTTCTTCAGTCAAAATTTATGTGCTCAAGAATTCAATTTCCTTCTTAGACCCATAATTTGGAATACAAAGAGTGATAGGCTCTTATCAGCCCAGTGATTTGAGGGCTTCATTAATAAATACAGCCACTTGCAACTCATAATATTTGATTCTGGCTTAATCTGTTAATAGCCAAACACTTGCAGTGAGAAAGCTTTTTGTCCTGAATAAAAAATCCTCATCGTTTAAGTAATTTGATTTTCTTATAAATTATCACCTAGATTTTGTTTACAAAAAATCCCAACTTGGTTGGGGTCAGAACACAGGGTCAGAAAACAGGGTCAGAACAGCCGCCCTGGAGCAACGAGAATTAAGGGACTTGTTCAAGGACACACATCGGTAACTTTAGTGGATCTGGGATTAGAACACAGAACCTTTAGATTGGTAGCCCAACACCCTAAGTTACCAAACCCTTGCCCTGTATACATGCCGTGTTTTTGGGTCATTTTCTGGCTGTCTATAAGTTAACACAATCTTTTACAGAAGTTGCTTATTTTGAAATTTTCTGTAGATTGTTAGGCTAAATTCACCTTAATAAATTTACCAAAAGTTAAATACCAATTGTGCCATATACTAATGTTTTTTTTCCAATAGGTTACATTTAGTGAATAATAGAAACCACTCATTAAAATGTGCTGTCCTCTGGAATGCCATTTGGAAAATATAATAAAGATACAGGTAAAGAATGGCTATGAATAGCTCACTCTCCAGACAGAAAGACAGCACCATAAGTTATTTCCAAACAGGGATTAATAAAACATTTATACACATTTTATCTTTGTATTCATGGGATTTTCCCAGAAATTCAAAACCATGCTATTAGGTCAATTGAAAAAACCAAACTGAATACTAGACTAGAGTGAATGTGTTGTATGTGTGTATGTGTTTATGTGTCGGCACTGCAATGAATGGTGTTCTGTACTAGGTTTTCTCACCTTGAGCACACACTGTAATCAGTATAAGCAGTTCAGAAAGTCGACAAATTAATTCATATGGACAAAGCTATATTTATACAAATATGCATTATTATCATTTTGTTATTGGATACATACTATACATCTATACAGACAAAAAGAAAAAAATTAAAGAAAGAAAAAAATGAATGAATAAATATTTATCCATGAGCAAATCTAGCAAATCAATTTCTTTTATTCCTCATTTAAGTATTTAAATTTGATCAAATCTGCATTATTTTTGATTACTTTTAGCTTCCACTTTAAAGCCTATCCCATGTTAAAAAAGGCCTGCACTTTCTGTATTTCCCATGTGAAGGTGGAATATAAATCTCTGGTAAATTACAGATTATGTTGATCCAAATACAGTACATTATTTGTCCATTTTATCTTAAGTATATAATGTTAAGATCATATTGGCAGAATTTTATATGAAACTGGCTAAATGAGTCTTTATTAAGGAAGTAAAAGTTAATTCGTAATATATTTCCTTGTTCTTCCCTCTGAGACACATATTACTAATATTTTAAGTTACCTAATTGTTACCTATAAACCTAATTGTTAATAAAGTGGGTCAACTGCTTTAGAAACAACTTTGAAACTTTTTTTACACTAGCTTTTGTTGCTTATTAGCAATGTGGGCATATCTTAATATGTTATTCTGAAACATACAGATAACGTAATTAAAACAAAGTTTCCATAGTTATTACACTTCAATTTGCTTTTTGTAATTTTTATTAGTCCTTACTCAATAAACCTAGTTTTGAATATTCACTTTGGCAATAAATTTTCCTGAATATAATAATCCAGTGTGTTATTAATATAAATTCTTGCATTTATTACATTGGTTTTTATAGTAACAAAAATCTTGATGTATTTTAAAGGTGTTTATGTAGCTTATTAAGCCTTTAAATTAGTATTAACGTGCACCTTGATCTGGTCACAGTTACACACCTCAGACACCTCAAATATGTGAATTCACCGCCTGCATAAGAATGTGTCTCCAAATGCATCTCAAGTGACCGATTGTGTTTGGATCTATCTTTTCACTCTTTATGCAACCAAACACAGGCATCGTTTCTATTTACAAAGACAAAATATGGTGTTTTCATTGTCATGAGGAATAGGCTTATAAATGGATTGGAACTGGCACTAGCCTATATAAGTTGAATGATGCATTTAATAAGTCAGTGGATGTAGCCCAGTGTGCACGTTAATATACCCATGAATGAAGTGTAGCTCATACCATATCTTTCAAAATGAGAGTGCACACTGTGCAGCAATGAGTCTCGCATGTCTTGTCTTGTTTAAATGAAGAATATGACAAAAAAGATTAATTAAACTAAATAATTAAGGAACCTTTATGCCATTGGCATGCGAATGAGTATACTTGTCACCTAATAGCAGAGAATGTCGGTGGTACGTCACTGTGAGTGAAGATGGGCTTGTGTACACACTGTGTAACATATGTGGCCGTATGTGGTGCAGACCATTTCTATATTTGGTCTGAATTTACTCTTTACTTGTGATCCAACCAACAAAGATGCATCGATCTTAACACTAGAAGTGAACAAAGCTTGTTTGATGCAGCTACTAAAATCCGTTTATAAATCATCTTCCACTTATTCCAACACTAGTGATGCAGGGGGGTTATGCCGATCCGGGATAAAATATTTTGGGCGCTGGGCAGATACACCCAGGACAGGGTGGCATTCTATATCTGGACACACACACGCATGCACACTATATAAGAGTGGTGGAGTAAACTGGAAAACTTGGTGGAAAACCACGCAGCCACAGGGAGAGCATTGGAATCTCCATTGGGAACCGGGACAAGAGGGGAACGTGCTAAACACTAAGCCATCGTGCTGCCCAGCTAATCAAATCATTTAAATAATTTACGCAAAACCAATGTTATGTATTTTTAAAAACACAAAGTGTATACACTGCTCAAAAAGGCAAGGGATCACTAAAATAACACATTCTAGATTTAAATGAATGAAATATTTCAGTTGAAAATCTTTATTTAGTAGATAGTAAATTATTATCCCATGGTCTGGATTTGGAATCATACTCATAATCAAAGTGAAAAATCAAATGACAGGCTGATCCAACTACAATTGCTCAAGACAAGTTCCTTCACGTGTCAGTATGACGTCCCTACAACGCCTAGGCATTGATTGTTAAGCAATGGGAGACCGGTTTGGTGCTCATCGACAAATGGCTATTTGTTTTGTATATTTCAATTAATGGTACATGATTTTAAATATTGTTCAACCACATTCACAGGTTTTACACATTGAATGTGACCACTTCTTATTGTCAGTAGTGTTACAGCTGGATAAACAGTTCAGCTGATTGGATTTAGGACTGAACTTCCAGTTTTTTTTATGATTTTTTACAATAATTAAATATTTTTATTGTCATGTTGACCATATACAGTGGTGTACAGTACACAGCAAAACAAAACAACATTTCTCCAGGACCAAGGTGCTATATAGGACAAGAAACTATGCAATACAACATACGGTTCACTATGTAAGAACATGCAAAGATGCAGAACATTGCGCAATACATTATGGTAAAAAAAAAAAATGTGCGATGGGGCAATAAATAACACTGTTTACTGTTGATTGACCTTAAGTTTTAGAGTCAGTTTTTTGGGCACAGATAATGGTTTGTTTGAAATGGCAGATTGTTTTCAAAATTGTTGCAATAAGAAAACACACTATAATTGCAAAAATAAGAATTAAACGTCTTAACAAAAGTATTTAATAGATTGGTTAATTATATAACCTTATAAAAGTCCTTTACAAACAGTATGCAGCAAGATGGTTATATTGAAACACATGGTACTTGCAAAGATGGTATTGTAACCGATTCATATTAGAGGGAAATTGTTTGGTAATTGGTCTTTCTGAGTTACCACTCAGGTAATTGCCAGCCTTTTCAAAACGATTTAGATAGCTCTAAGAAAACACACAGAAAGGAGAGTGTGCTGTGATATAGCCTTGTGGGGCATAGATAACCTTGATGTTAAGAGCTACATCCTTCAGATATGATTTTCCTTGACATATTGATGGCCCTTGAAAAGAGTGAAGCTGATTGTATGCAGACTATAATCACTGAGCACACTTCAGCCAGCTATCATTTTTTATTCATGTCTATTTCTTCTTTAACTCAGGGACTGTTGAATTGACAGATTTGTTTTTCTTTTATTCCTACTTACTATTAATTGAACCTCAGCCTGTTATAAAACATAATAGATATAAGATACTATTCCCTTAATTGTAATGTGGGTTATATAGAGGGGTTGGACAATGAAACTGAAACACCTGTCATTTTAGTGTGGGGGGGTTTCATGGCTAAATTGGACCAGCCTGGTGGCCAATCTTCATTAATTGCACATTGCACCAGTAAGCGCAGACTGTGAAGGTTCAATTAGCAGGGTAGGAGTACAGTTTTGTCTCAAAATATTGCAATGCACACAACATTATGGGTGACATACCAGAGTTCAAAAGATTGGTTTGATTAACATGAAAGGGAAGTTGAACATCTCCCATGGCCTACTCAGTAACCAGATCAAAATATTATTGAGCCACTGGGGTGTTTTGGAGGAGCGAGTCAGGAAACATTTTTCTCCACCAGCATGACGTAGCGACCTGGCCACTATCCTGCAAGAATGGCTTAAATCCCTCTGACCACTGTGCAGGACTTAAATATGTCATTCCCAAAAAGCAGGTGTTTCGTATTTGGTCCAACCCCTGTATATGATACACAACTGGTTGAAAATAAAATATTTTATGATTTATATACATAATTTAAAAAACTGATTTGAAGTGAAATAGATTAGTACTGGTAAGTTGTATAAGATTTAATGTTTGCAGCTCATGTAACAGATGTGCTTTTATGGTGTTAACATTATTTTATGGATGAAAGGTAAAGGATAGGGCATGCAGCTCTCAGGTCCTTAGCGTGTGATTGCAGAGAGGGTTGTAGAGAACATGTGAAGGACTCTTACTGCCAGTAATCATCACTGAGAGGGTTGGTTAAGGCTGAGGATGAGCAGACGCACTGGTCCACTCCTGACAATGATATCGTCCTCTATAAACATTAAGGTATGTCATGGTAAGAACAATGGTTTTGACTGTGTCTCTGCCAGAGAATACACCATGGAAACTTTAGCTTTCCTATTATATTTAATTTGTGTGCAAGTGTGCTGCACACAGACTTTTAATAAATGAAAAATCAATATGATGCCAGGTCCTGACACAATGCTCTTTTTCATTAACTATCAGCTCATCTGTCTGTTCCCACAGGCATCAGCTGGCCTGTCTGGTTTCCATTAATGTCTTTTGTAACAAATACCATGTGATGCCTTCTCTATTTTTTTTTTCAGAAGTGTGGTACTTTAAAGTGTACTGTACTCTACTGTTTCAGACTTAATTTTAAATCTTCTTAAGACGATTAAAAACAATATACAATTTGTACTTTACATTTAAATGCTTTTAACTTGCTGTGTTTCATGGTAATTCACCATTGTATAACATTACCTTTTCTTCTAACAACTGTCTGTAAAGGTCTGAGGACTGAGGAGACCAGTTTCTGAAGATTTGCGAGAGGAATATTGTCCCGTTCTTGCAGGATTCTAGCTGCTCAACAGTCCTGGGCCTTGGTTGCTGGCTTTTTGATTTCCTAATGCACCAAATGTTTTCTATTAGTGAAAGGTCTGGACTGCAGGCAGGCCAGTTCAGCATGCAGACCCCTGTACTGTGAGGTCATGCTGTAGTGAAGGATGCAGTTTGTGGCTTGGCATTGTCTAGTTGAAATTTGCAAGGCCTTTTCTGAAAGCGACGTCTACATAGGAGCAAATGTTGCTCTAAAATCGTAAAAAATTTTCAGCAATCAATGTTTCTTTTCAGCTGTATAAGCTGTCCATGCCATGAGTACTAATGCAACCCTTTACCAACAGATGCAGACTTTTGAACTGTTCGCTGATAACAGTTTGGATGTTGCCACTTGTCTTTATTCCATAGGCCACAGTTTATTGTTTCCAAATAGAATTTCAAATTTTAAATCAATTGACCACAAAAGAGTTTTTCCATTTCATTTCAGAGCATTTTAGATGAGCTTTGTTTAAAAAAAGGTGTTGTTTCTGGGTCTTGATTACGTATTACTTTCTTGCATAATATAACTTTAACTTGCATTTATGGATTGCAAAGCAAATTGTGTTCACATATTGTAATTAATAATAATATATTTCTTCACATTTTTTTCCCTATTTAAACTTTTTTTTATATTAATCTCATAATCTTCATCTGAGGGAGAGGTAGCTCAGTGGTTAGGATGTCGGACGTTCAGTCAGAAGGTTGGGGGTTCACTGAAGCTAACAATGTGGGTCCTTGAGCAAGACCCTTAACCCTCATTGCTTCAGGGTCCTGTTT
>JAOUQT010000036.1:8618135-8630159 GCA_025769995.1 Xyliphius kryptos
TCCATGGACATTAACACACCCCCATAATATTAGAGATGCTGGCTTTTGAACTTTGCACTGATAACAATGCGGACAGTCCTTTTTTTGGCAGACATGGCGTCCATGATTTTCAAAAACAATTTGAAATGTGGACTCATCAGACCACAGTACACTTTTCCACTATGAATCCATCTCAGGTGAGCTCGGGCACAGAGAAGCTGGCAGCATTTCTGTGTGTTGTTGATATTTGGCTTTCACTTTGCATGTTAGAGTTTTAACTTGCACTTGTAGATGGAACGATGAACTGTTTTCACTGACAATGGTTTTCTAAAGTGTTCCTAAGCCCATGTGGCCTCTGTAATATCTGTTACAGAATGATGACGGTTTTTAATGAAGTGTCACCTGAAGGATCGAAGGTCACGCGCAATCAATGTTGTTTTTTCGGCCTTGACACTTACTTGTAGAGATTTTTCCCGATTCTCTAAATCATTTGATGATATTATAGACTGTAGATGACGAAATTCCTTGCAAATGCACATTAAGAAACATTGTTCTCATTCTGTTGGACTATTTAACCAGACCATTTACAGCAAACCTGAAGGGTTTCTTGCTGTTAGTTGGCTTTGCATTTTAGAAATTGAAAAATTGGTTCCCTGCAAAAGTGAAAAGCAAGCAAAACTTCTTAATGTCTCTTTCTGACTAAGCACAGGCATTGGTCAGATAATATCTGATTACAAACTGAATTAATTTTAATATGTCTCATAGCTTTCCGACAACTTGGCAAAAGGCGGTCCTTCACTGTGAGGTTTTATCCAGCAGGTTTTCCTTTTATGTACAGGATTTTAGTCAATTGAGATGAAAAAACATTTATAAATTACTAAGATGCAATGGTATGGATTGTTCCTTCCTTCTTTGTTTGTTTGTTTGTTTGTTTGTTCTTCTCTCTCTCTCTCTCTCTCTCTCTCTCAGACACACACACACACACCCTGTGTAGAAAGGAGGCTTTCTGCTGCTTGTTGTCTAGACAGCAGCCTCGGGCCAAATGTTGTCTTTCTGCTGTTCTTAGACAGGAGACGGATGCTCTGTCTCCCCTGACACACTGCTCATGCCAACATTTGAGTGAGAAGAAAATTCAGATTCTGAAGTCTAGACCTTCACTTTATATATTTTTAGAACAAATCACTGCAAACAAAATACAATATTCAAATGTTTGCTTAAGGGAAAAATATTGAGTGCCTCATAGTGGACATGCTGTAATGTTACTGTAATGGTACTGTATGTGTTTTGCAGTATATGTCCACAGTAACGTCTTTGATGTCTTAAGGTATACATTAACAAGTATACAGTGAAAAATATATTAGCATCTCTAATGCAAACACTGTGCATCATTTTGATGATAACTATTGAGGGTCATATAAAATAATTGTGATATTACTGTAGATTCAATTATTAGTAAAAGCTTTTGTGTCAATGGACAACTCATGAAATATTTCCCACTAACTATAATTACATGACACATACATATAATTAATCTATAATAATAAAATGAATCAAAACTAGGGATGCAGTGATATCAGTATGTACAATACTGTGTACATGTACTCATACTTGTAAAATAACACCAGTGCAGCAGAACCTGATACCACATCACGGCATTGTCAAATAAATTTTACAATTTATTAATTTTACAAATGTAAAATTAACCCTGTTATGGTAATGGTCATTTATTTTACATTTTCTAAGTTATATTACCTGGTTTCCTGACCATGGTCATAAAATTAGATGTGTGTACTCACCACAAAGATCCAGGACGAGAGAGAGAGAGAGAGAGTGTATACCGGTGTAATACCCAAAAGTTAGATGTGAATATCCAAAAAGACTAGCTAAAACATTTGTGAAGTGGAAAATAAACCTAAATAGTCTTAAAGGAATTCTGCTATTGTGCCATAAGCACAGCGCAACTGCGAGCGAAGAGAGAGAAGAGACTAGAAAAGAAGGAAAGAATAGAAGTGAATGGATAAAAAGGCTGACCCAATCATCTTAATTATATTTACCACTCTGCCTTGAACTTACTTTTAACCCTTACTCTTATAACAATGAGCAACGTCAGCCGTTTGGAAATATTTTAGAATAAGCATTGGTGACAAAAGTAACGCAGACTTTAAAAGGCTGCTAAACTATTAAGAGGTGGAATTAAAATCAGTACAAATAGAAGTAATGTAATTAAAAGTTTGAAGAATAAATACAGTTCAGAGTTCACATACTTTGCTAATGATACTGATTTGAAAATCATTCAAAATAATTTTTAGAGCTGGTATGTTGATCAGTATTGGTATCAAATCTGGTGTCCGTATTCTGTATCGGCAAGTATTTAAAATGACTTTGTCTGACAAAAAGTGGTATCTGTGCATACTTCAAATCGAATAAATAAAGGTAATCAAAGTAATTATGATTTCCTGTCTTCTGGTTTGTAGGGGTGTTCACCAAGTGCCATTACATCTACTATGGCAAGAATTCAGAGGGCAATCGTTTCATCCGCAACGACCAGCTCTGACCAACCATCGCAAGCCATGGACCTTTCTGATGTTGTCTTCGTCTGTCGATTATTATCCACATAAGCAAGTATATTTTAGGAGGCTGAACATAGCCCTCTAGTGCCTTCTGCTGCACCATCCCTGCACCATCCCTGCCACCTATCATCTCTTTCTTACTGCCTGAGCCATGCCATTCACCCTGACATTATTGCCTTTAAGCAGCCTGTATATACACAACACAAACACACACACACACAAGTGACTAGGCTGACAGCTGCAGCTTCATGATGGATTGCCTGATCAAACTGCTACTCTCTGTAGGTCAAAGGTTACACCTGAGGCTGCAGTTTGCCCTTGAGGACACTGGATGCGCCCTCCTCAAAGTCAATGCTAAAGTTAGACACACACACATTCATTCAAATGATTCGCATCACGCAATCTCTCCACATACATGTACACTGAAAAAATGTGGAGTATGATTTACTTTAAAAACTTGTTAAGCAACAGTAGAAGGACTAATATTAATTTACATTCCTTTTTGGATTTAATTAGAAATATATTAGTAAATTTTACCTCGGTATTCAGAATCAAATCTGCAGATGTATTTAATGACAAAGACTTACAACGAAACTCCATGTAACACATTGAATGATACATGAGATTATCAAGTAGCAAGGCTATAATAGCACATTCTTTATAGAAATGACATTAACATTGTATGACTTCTTCTCTACTTTCTATTGAAAAGCAATAATTCTTTTCCCCATGAAGTTCATTCAGACATAATGGCTTTAATTGTGTCTGCCCGGTCACTAGTAATATAATTTAGAAACATTATACGAATATATTTGCTTTAAGCAAATATATCTTTCTAACAAAAGAAGAAAAGCATCTGATGAGCATGTAAGCCTCAATTTATGACTTTTTATTGGCAAATGAATAGCACTTACAGGCACTTGCACTGTGGCCTTGTATGTGGTCATGTACATGTACACATGTGCTGAGAGTAAGTTTTTGTTTGTATGTGTGAAAATGTGGGTGGGGGTGCACTGCACTGTGAAGCTGGTGTGTTGCGGGGGCAGATGTTTCCGCGCAGGAGCCTGGAGGAGCTGGGAAAGTGCGTGGTAATGAGCTTTGCTCTCGTTGCTTGGGTCCAGAAGTGGGAAAAGAGAGACAGGCGAGACAGAGCAGTAGGACTGAGGGGAGGGAGAGAAGTCAACAACATCTTCCATTCCATTTGATTGCATCCTCATGTCATATGCACACTATTTTAATGACTTGCCCTGCAACTTTTGTTTATAAGGAAAGAAAAAAAAACTCCCTTACTGCTCTTTGCTTCAATTCAGAAACAAGGCTTCTGCAGTGATCTTAACATTTAGTGGATTTTGATGTATGAGATGAATTAAATTCCACACACTTGAGAAATATCTTCACACTTTATTAATCATTTGTATTTAAATGCTGTTGTTTTTTAACTGTATATCCACTATTTGCACAGTACTAACCTAAGTACTATCTATCTATCTTTCTATCTTTCTATCTATCTATCTATCTATCCATATATATATCTATCTATCTATCTATCTATCTACACTATAGGCAAAATAAAAGTATTTGCTTACCCATCCAAATTATCCTCATGCAGACTGTTTTTGCAGACTGGGTCACTCTCAGGAACTCAGTAAATCCCAGCATGGAACTGTGAAAATTACTCCTAAATATATCACAGTCAACTGTCAGCTGTATTATTAGAAAATGAAAGTGTTTATGAACGACAGCAACTCAGCCACGTACGCTGACAGAGCAGGGGTCAGCAGATGCTGATGCGCATAGTATGAAGAGGTCACCAACTTTCTGCAGAGTGAATCACTACAGCCCTTCAAACTTCATGTGGCCTTCAGATTAGCTCAATAACAATTTGTAGTTCTGTATGTGGGGTTGGTTTTCAGGAGCTGGGCTTAGTTTCAGTGAAAGGGACAATTTGGACAATTTGTGGGAACAGTTTGGAGCTGTCCCCTTCCTCTTCCAACATGACTGTGCACCAGTGCACAAAGGAAGGTCCATAAAGTCTGATGTGTATGAATTTGACTGGCCTACACAGAATCCTGACCTTAACCCGATCTTTGGGGTAAATTATAGCAGAGACTGAGAGACAAGCCTTCTCGTCCAACATCAGTGTGTGATCTCACAAATGTCCTTCTGGAAGAATGGTCAAAGATTCCCATAAACACACTCCTAAATCTTGTGGACAGCCTTCCCAAAAGAGGTGAAACTGTTCCAGATGCAAAGGGTGGACCGACGTCATATTGAACCTTATGGATTAGGAATGAGATGTCACTTAAGCTTATATGTGAGTCAAGGCAGATGAGCAAATACTTTTGGTAATAGATATACTGTATATCTGCTTGTACAAAGAAAAGACTGTATTTAAAAGAGCCTCCCTTTGAGTAATTACTGCATGAGCGATTTAGATTCAACCACCTGACAACAAGCTTTTTAACCCTAACTGATGCGGTTAGTAGCTTCTCATTTGTAAAACAACCATCCGAATACACCATCCTGTGGTTGTAGAACAAATGTTAATCTGTTTCTGCAAAAACAATCTAGGATTTCTGTAACTAGTAAAATCGGATTAACTTCTGTACAACACATTATTAAACTGTGAAAGGACAGTGGGGAAACATCATCGTCAAAGAAGGAATGTAGTCAGAAAAAAATGTGTAATGATTGTGATTGGCGATCACTTAAACATTTGGTGAAATGAAATCATAGAAAAACAACACTAGAACTCGGGCTTATGTTTAATATTTAAAGTACGTACGTAATGTACGAGCATTTCCACATGCACAATGCAAAGAAAACTCTAGGGATTAGAACTAAACAGATGTGTAGCCTTAAGAAAAACTAGCAAAACACGACTTCAGTTTGCTAGGGAACATAAAGATTGGACGCTGGAGCAATGGATGAGGGTCGTATGGTCTGATGAGTACAGATTTACCTTGTTCTAGAGTAACAGGCACATCAAGGTAAGGTGGCACACATTATGCCTAGTGGTTATCATACAAGCCCGTGTTAGTCTTTTTCATTATGGGGTTTTGTGTGTAGAATTGTGAGGGGGAAATTAAATGAAAAAAATTTATTGAATACCAATTGAATGCTCTTCAGGATTTTGATGTACTTTGCCATTCTATGGGTATGTCATGGACAGGGATGGTAAATGTTTTCCAGTGCACAAAAGTGAGTTGGCTGTGAAGTGAAGGACATCTTGTGTATAATGCTGCATCCTCTGCTTGCTCTAAAGGAAAGGCCGCCCATTGGACATTGAACAGTTCTTGTGATTGTGGCTCAGATATTTTTCTGTTTGTTTGCTATCTGTGTGTATGTGAATGCAATATGTGTATATTGTTGAGATTGTGTCTTGTTTACACAATGATTTGTGCGTGCGTGTGTTTGTGGGTGTCCATGGTCTTTTGCTAGTATGGCTGCATGCTGTTCATGTGATGCTGGAGAGCATGGTCACTAGTGTGGGTGTTTCATAATGACAAGGTTTATTTGTCCATGTTGTGATATGCTCATAGAAAAGTGCTAGTGACAGCCAGAGGAGGCAGGAAGAGGGAACCACAACAAGTCCTTCCCCCTCCTAAGCGCACGAAATGTCATCTCTTCCCTGGCTGGCTCACCCAGTCATCCCCATGAAAAGAACAGACATTTAAAACTTTGTGACATGTGTCAGAGACGCTGCCATTGAGCCAGTGCCGCTGATGTATCCCGAATTGACAGCAGCGGAGCCGGCAGAGCTGGCTGGGGGACGTAGCGAGTTTGGTGAGTGTCACTTCCCATCCTCGTCACGACCTCGTCTCCAACAGCTCCAACGCAAATATAAACAGCATTAGGAGAGAGGCGCAAGTGCAGAGGGTAGACATATGCTGCCATGCATGTGTAGTGTGTGTGAGTGAGAGAATGCAAGGATGTGTGTGTGTGCGTGTAGTGCAGGGGGCACAGGATATAGACTAATTAAGGTTCGAGGAACAGAGTGTGCAATAGGCACAAGCTGTGACCCAGGAGAATTTGTATGTGCACGGATATACAGAAGGTTCCTCACTGGAGTTGCATAGCACCAATGACAAGCCCTCCAGATAGCTCCAGAGTGCCACAAAGATGGAAAAGTGTTCACTAACATCATTAATAGGGGAAATTGAAGTAAATATCTTTAAATACAGTGTAATAATGTGGTTAATAGCTTTCAGCAGTTAGAAATGTAAACACAATGGAGTGCTAGTAATGTCTAGCAATTCTCTTGTTGTAGGCAGTCATATGGAATGCTTGTCGAAGCTTGACAGGAAGACAGTGGGAGTTCCTGATGCAGAAGACAGTGTGAGCTGACAGTGTTCCCATTATAGCATGTACAACAGAACTCTTGCTCCAGTGCAGACCTATATTGTGGCCCAGAGTATAAACTCAGTGGAAGCCCAAGGCTCCAATACGGCCTACTTTCTCTCCCACTCTGATCCCAGCTTTCATTTCGGCTGCCTGTCAGAGCAGCTCTGGGAAATCGCCCCTAGTCATCAGTTATTAGACTCCTCTCTTTGAGTGATTGACAGTAGCGAATGCAAATCAGGCGCATGAGAAAGCGCTTGGCGCTGTATCAGTGACTGACAGCCGTATGCTGATAGCACACTAACTGGATGAGAGAGAGGTGAGATGAGGGTCTGATCATTCTCTCGAGCTCACAGCCTCATCCTTTACCGCAGACACAAGGAGACATTAGCTGATGCAGACAGCCCGTGAAAGGGCAGGCACAGAAAACGAGCCTTATTTCCGGCACAGTTTCAGATGAGTAGCATTTGTCATTGAGGGGAAGATGGTGTAATTAGCTTGTCACTCTACTTTAGGCTGAGCTAGCTTTCGCTGGTAAGAAAGATGGACGAACTGCCACGGGAGTTGACAGCCAGTCGATAATGTGGCAATTAATGTCATAAATAATTCCACTACCAATTATATCAGAATGGACTTTGTGCTTTAAAAAGAGAATAGTGTTCCCTTATCATTTCCTTTATCAGCAAGTAGGACCATAATGTGTCACCTAATTATTTCCCTTTAAACCCTGCAACACTATGGATTTCTCTACAAATATATTTCTAGGACACAGAATTAAAACCAAACAACACACACCTGCAATCATCACTCAGTAAGCCTTTATTTATAAAGTGTTTGCAGTTATATAATGTCAAGATCAGATCTTGGATAAAACTTCATAATAATACAGTTTGACAGTATAGGCGGAGCTTGTGTACATCAATTTCATATAATATTTTAAAGGTTGCTAAAGCCTAACTAACATGCGGTTGATTCACTGCCCATCTTCCTTTATGGGAGAATATTTTTTCCCGTCACTTATTTCACCTCTAAACTCAAAGTAATGATGTTCGAAAATATAAGCTAGCATAAGCTCTGATTTCTACAGGACAGCCTGCATTGTTCAGTCTGTTTTAGCTAAAGGCTTCCTTACAGGCATGAGGATTAGCATAAATACCACACATGTCTGATCTGATCCTCTCTTTGATTTTCTCTCTGAGCTTAAACCAGATTAACCCAAACTGCCTCTCGTTCAATACTCTCGTTATAATGCTCTTCTGCAACAGATGCGCAGGGTATCAGTAATGCTGTGTAAAACAGTGTTAAATGCATAAGATGCTAGCACTGGGTTTAATGTACAGTCCAGACAGCGATGGCTCAAGGTCACTTCATCTTCCTCTACATAATGCATGAATCCCTCCGTCCTCACAGACTCAATCATCCACACCAACCTTGGGATGAAAGTTTTACTAAGTAAATCAGTGAACACGCTGGCATTTCTATTAACCTCCAACGTGCAGTCGACAGAGTGATGAATTATGCTAAATAAAAACACCTCCCAATAAATCACCTCTACAACGGGAAGGTGAAGTTAAACTCAACTGGCTAACAAATGGTGTTATTTTAAATACAGCCAATGCAGTGTCCTTATATGTTGAAGTTTAACTGATAAACTATATGGAAGCCTCCGGAGTTAGAGATCCATTGTTGTGTATATGATATAAATTAACCAGGTTTACAAAGACGCACGATCAGCTGTTCCCAGAATCGTGGTCTTTGTGGTTTGTCAGTAAAAAGTCCATGTGTATTTTTTTGATTTTCTTTCATTTAATATGAAAAAGTAGTCTGACCCCTTGTGCCTTCAGAGCTGCCTTAATTCTTCATGGCATTCGTCCAACAGAGATGGTGTTCTGCATTCATTGGGTGTAACGAGTGGTTATTTAAGTTACTATTTGAGAAACCAGTCTGTCAATTCTCCTCTGACATGTCATATCAACAAGGCTATTTTAGTTCACAAAACGTCCACTCACTGGATATTTTTGGGACCATTCTCTGTAAACACTAGAGATGGCTGTGCATGAAAATCCCAGTAGGTCAGCAGTTTCTCAAATACTCAGACCAGCCCGTCTGGCACCAACAACCATGACACACCAAGTCAAAAATTCCCTTTCTTTCCCATTTTGATGCTCGGTTTGCATTTCAGCAAGTTGTCTTGACCACCTCTACATGCCTAAATACATTGAGTTGTGGCCATGTGATTAGATGTTTGTGTAAGCAAGTAATCAAGAGAACGAATGGCTGTTACCGTAATAGTTGCAAAATCAAAAGTGATAGCAGTCTTTCATTTTAACTATCAACTATGAATGGTTGTTAGCAAAAAGCATATGGAAAACTGAACTCCATGAGATGATAAGTGGAGAGAACATTTAATAGAATTAATAGAATTTAATACAATTGCTGGAAAATAGTTATTTCTTTAGGTAGTTACTCTTTTACTATTACATACATAACTTTTCTTCAACTCAATCTACATTGGGTTGCGGGCCAGCCGGTGCCTACCCAGCAACTCTAGGCTCAATGACAGGACCAGTGGCTGGAGCCCGGGTCCTTCTTGCTGTAAGGCAACAGCACTACCATAGTAATCCTTTTATTTCTTATTCAAAGTGTAATAATAAGCAATGGCTAGGATAGTTTACATTAATGCTCTTAAACTCCTTAATCTCGAATGTATACTGAAGTCTAGTAACAATTATACACTCCCATCAGGCACCACTAAGTATCACATGTATGAACAAATGCTTGCGGAGTGAGATTTGGATAACTTTCATTTCTCTGATAGTTATTACTCCAACTAGCCATGTATCGAATAGTTTTCAAGCCTTGGCTGTCTTCACTGTTGCTCTAATAAACAAACATGACCCTTCTAATGAGCTGTCGATGAAGTGTAAAATATTATACCTTTGTTTCCGATCCCCGACGATTTTAAAGCCTAAAAATCTATTGTTTTCATAAAAATTGTTATTTTTAACTCACTCAATCCTTAAAATCTCTGACCATATGATTGATTACATGAAAGATGACACATGAAAACTCATGGCCAATAAGAAGAGGCTAGATTATAAACTTTTCAAGTACTGGACATTATTTTTATTTGTTTCCAATGTTTTTATCATGAAAAAAGCCGTATAGTGCTTTCACTGTCCAAAGTTTTGCTTTTGATAACAAACAGGAAGTGTTTCTTCACCAGACAGGAAAAGACATGATATTTGAATGTGTTGTCATTACATAACCTTTTGAGGTGTGACGTCACGTATAAAAATATGTATCTATCTAGAGTATATATTTAAAATATCTATCTATATACAGCATTTATTTCCTTATCTTTTGAAAATGTGCAATCTGAGACAAGGAATTTTTTTGTGGAATAAGTTCATCTTGTTACACACATTTACTTATTAATAACAAGCTCCTGTTCTGTCCCCACTAAGTTCGGGAATAACTTAGATAGACAAATAAAGACACTGGAGACTTTACTGCCGGATCTGTCTTTATGTAATATTGTAAACTGAAAATACAAAGTAAAATACAATAATATTATTATACATGCTGAACATTACTAATCCTCAACATAAGTACAAAATAGTACTATTTACTTACAAGATGTATGTCTCCTCAGGATGTAAGGACTGAACTACGTTAGAGTGTGAGCTCTGCTATTATATGTGAACTCCGTTGAATCTAAGTCACTATTTAAACCCTTCTAAATTTTATGTCACAATCTCTATATATTACGGCATAGTTACCAATTGTTTACTGTTTATAAACATGACTTGATGTATATATATATTTATATATCTTTATAGAACTAAGCTCCAAGGCGTAACACCTCCATTTCCAGCAAAATCGGCAGAATAAAAAATAAAAACTAGAATTTACTAGAATTTAACAATACTTCATTGTCGCTGTTTACACTGACAAAGTTTGTTGGGTTTTTCGACGTTACTCTCTAAACATTTAGAAATAATCCTGATGGTTACACAACTTCCTGTTCCTGAAAGTAGAAATACTTCGATTAGTAACAGGTGAGATGAACAAGATGAAGTATAAAAGGAGCATCCACTAAAGACAAAGACGTATTTGTTGAGAAAGGAAGACTCATGTTTCACCACATTATGCCAAACATTATAACAGAATGTGTTAGCCAGTTTCTTGGGGCAGGTTTTTCACCATCTACAGTGTTGTATTATGATGGAAATAACGAGGAAATCAGAAGAAATACCTCTGTGTAAGAAACAAAGGTTTGAGAAATCAAATCATGGTTGTATTTGTAATGAACTTATACTGCATATGAATTCTATTGACCCAAACTCTTATGCCGGTATTTTGGCGAGACAATATAACATCAAGATAAAACCCATTCCAGGGAGGGTTATTTATATGGATACACCTAAATAAAATGGGAATGGTTGGTGATATTAACTTCCTGTCTGTTTGTGGCACATTAGTATATTGGAGGGGGAAGAGAATCATGTGACACATCAAATTATTGGGAATTTCACAAGAAAAATGATGGTGTGCTTGGTTTTACGTAACTTTATTCTTTTATGAGTTATTTACAAGTTTCTGACCACTTTAAAATGTGTTCAAAGTGCTTTCCATTGTGTTGGATTGTCAATGCAACCCTCTTCTCCCAGCACAGGCTTCCAGTATGCACCATTTCACAAACAGGAAGTTTCAACCATTCCTATTCTATTTAGGTGTATCTATACAAATGGCCCACCCTGTATATTTCCACAGTACAAGACCAGGCCTGATCTTGCAGGACGTACAATAGTGTGGCATCCAAGCCCTAGAGTCCAGAGTTGTCTCGTATTCAAGCACTTTATATTTATATTTGTTGCTTTATTAAGAGAAGAATCAGATCACAGTGATCATGAACTGTTGAGCAGCCTTGTGGCTCAGTACTAGCATGTATCTGTCCCGACTTTAGGGATTAAATTAAAAACATTATTTTATTAATTTTTTCACAGGTGCATCTCAAATAAATTAAAAAATAAAGAATATCATCAAAAAGTGAATTATTTCAGTAATTCAATACAAACAGTGAAACACATACATTATATAGATTCATTACAAACACAGTGATCTATTTCTA
>JAOUQT010000036.1:8630259-8648296 GCA_025769995.1 Xyliphius kryptos
AGGGGGGTCTTGCTAAGTGCCTCTCATTTCTACCTGTTGTCTGTTCCATTTGCACAACAGCAAGTGAAATTGATTCAAGATCGGTGTTGCTTCCTAACTGGACAGGTTGATTTCACAGAAGTGGTGTTGACTTTGAGTTACATTGTGTTGTTTAAGTGTTCAGTTTATTTTTTAAACAGCGTATATACATGTATATAAAAAAAAACATTGGTCAGTACAAATATTGGAAAATGAAATTCTAGTTGTTACTGCATGTTACCAGCTATACTGGCATTTTCAAAAAATTGCTTTGTGAACAGATTTAACAACCACTGCGTGTGGTTGTGTTAAACTCTTATTTTGAAATGGATAGCCAAATCAAATCAAGTCTACTCATGCAAACCACTAGTGATGTTGTGTGAAACAGTATTAAATGTGCGAGATGGTGGTGGTGGTAGATTTAATATATAGTCCAGCCAGCAATGGCTCAAGGTCACATCAGCTTCCTCTACATAATGCATGAATTCCCCCCGTCCTCGCTCAGTCTCCAATCATCCAGGCCAACCTTGGGATGAAAATTTTACTAAGTAAATCAGTGAACATGCTGGCATTTCTATTAAACTCCAGCGCCAAACTGACAAGTGTGATGAATTATGCTAAATAATAACAAACCCAATAAATCAGCTTTATTACTTGAAGGTGAGGTGAAACTAAACTGTCTAGCAAACATTTACTATTATTGTAATATAGTAAATTCCGTGCTTTCTAATTAGCTGTTCACTCACTGTTTTCACAGTACATGGCACATTGTTGTATGTGTAGGTGCTTTACAATTATTTGGATTTGTGATTGTTACAACAGCATGATCATGTAACCAAAACATGTAGTAACTGGACTGTTATTACAAAGAGCATTACATTCTGAACATAAATTTAGTTTCAGAAATAGTTTGTGTAAATAAATAAAACATTTATCTAAAATTACTAGTAATATCGTAGTAATAGCATAAAACTAGCTAATGTCAAGATGACATCAACATATCGATAAAGATGATGACACAAGAAGGTAATGTGAAAATAATCAATTTTGTGCCAAAGCATTTCCTACATACCTACACATTAGGGGCAGGATTAAGAAACCTGTTCTCAACTGGTCTCAGCCCAGGACGCTCACACTCTCATGATCATTAAAACTAATCTTCAAGTACATATACATACTGTTTGCATGCAAATGTAATTTATTTTAGGAAATTACTCAGTTACTTTAGAAAACTCCACCAAAATCCACATTTCAAATACTCTGGGTAATATTTGCGTTTTGCTATTTTCCCACCGAGCATCATCACAAATTTAAAGTGAGGGGGAAAGGAATGTTGTTAACTATGGCAACTCTGCTGCGTGTGTCTGATGCACGCCTCTCTCTCTTTTTTTCCATACTGCGTCAGATAAGCATTAATAATTTTTATTATTATTTTTTAAATGTACAGTGGAACCTTTGATTTTGTTCTTAAATTGTCTGCAAATAACCAGTGAAATCTAAAATGGATAAAAACTGAGGCACATATTTCCATTTGAATTATTTTATACTTACATTTTATAGAGAATAAATGTAATGTTTAATACTGAAAACTGAAAAAAAAATTATATGTATACATTTTAATGATTTCCCTCTTTAAATCAGTTGTGTTTCTGTCCCTCTTTTTTTTGATGGGCTACTGACTGGAAACTTTTTTTAAAGGAAAGGCGATAACTTAACTTTTACTTCTCAAGGGAAACTTAATGGAGAAAATGGGACGTGTGCATGTCACATGAGCAAATACGAAGCAACTAGCAAAAACAGACATAATTTTGGCCTAGAAAATCGACAAACGCCGAATCCATTGATTTATAAAGTCAACGAAAAAAAGACGTTCCACTGTATTTATTTTTTAACAAGCTGTCTGCGACCCACCATTAAAAAAACGCTGGTATGAAGAACAGCCCCTCGATTTAGCTCATTAAGGAGGTACCAATCTGTACAGAGAAGAGTCTATTATGAGATCCGACCACTGGCCATAAATTCTGCTTCGCAAACTGTGGAACTTTGTGGTTTAGGAAAAAAAATGTTCAAGGAAAAGTTGAATGCATGTTGTTGACTACTTCTCCTGGCTGACAGCTACAATCACAGAAAGGTGGTTGGAGGTGCTGGCTTCCAACTGAATTTAAAGCCCTTTTCACACAGCACTGAAATTCTCTGGTCATTAACTAGAAGCACTACAACTCACAGTTGTATAGAAATATCCTGCTAACCCCTATAGAGAATTCATAACACTTAAGTGGGTGTTCTAAATACATTACTCAAAACAATACGGTTTAGGAAATACAGATTTGCAAGAGCCAATGTTGAAATCATCATATGAATTTAAGTAACACCATCGGACTTAGTTATTTATGCCCAGAAACTGATCCAGCTGTGTGATTAAGATTGCATCTAGCTTGCATCACAGGTCCTGCTACTCACAGCCAACACACCCCAGAAAAGGGGTAATTTTTAATTTTCGCAGAAACATCTTTAGGAGCCAAGACATCTGTGAATCTAAAACTTTCAATTGACAAATATATATTAGCTGTATCTTATTCAGACTTTGGTTGAGGGAAATGATGCAGTGCATCATTAGATTATCCTGATAAAGAACAGAAGGCTGTTTCACACGAAAGAAAACTGAATCCTCTGAGATAAGCCAGTTCAACATTTTCTAATCAATGAAGGCCAGATCTTTGTGACAGTGGTAGTTTTGATCAGATAGTTTGCTCAGTAATTGACTCACCTGCTGTGTGTTCTGGTAATTGTGTCGTTGTGTTCATGAGGGAGGATAAAGGGGAGTAGAAGAGTTCTCAAAGAGCTGGACATTGAGAGACAGCATGCAGGTAACAAATACGTTTGTGTGCACACACCGCTGTGTTACTCACCGACTTCTTGCTCCATTGTCTATTTTTTCCACTTACCAAATAGATAGACTTAAGTTTTGCGATTACAGACTGTAGTACATCTGTTTTCTTTAATCATCAGTCCTCTATTAATTAGGACCATCACAGAAGAGTTACAATTTGGCTATTAACAGTTTTGCAGTGACACTGATGTGGTGAGGGGGTTTTAGTGTTGTTTCATTTAAACACCACTTCATGCTGACACTCCGATTGAGACAAAACACACATTGTTTAAACTATATCTCAGGATTGAGGAGCTTAAACATTAAACAAGAACCAGGTTTTAAGGTCAAATCGGGAGACACGCAATCCTTAAGAGTCTATTGGAAGAGAATTTCACCTTGATCGGTAGAGGGGCAACTGGGCAACTTCCTTCTGAATATGAGAGAATTACCTTGAATGTTTAGCATAAAAGAGGGAGAGAGAGACGGGGATTTTGAAGACACACGGGGGCAAGCGGCTGCTCTGTGTGGGCTTCCCAGATCTACTTTGTAATAAAATATAAGCTTTGTTCAATCACTTAAGTGTACCATTCTTTCCTTTCAAAACAGCATACGGAGAGTTTGGTCCACAATTTGGTGACCCCTACGTGATAGAATAAAAAATAATACACCAACTAAATAACACCTGCTCTGTGGCACTACTATTGGTGTTATGACCATTAGAGTACACAATATGTACTGTAGTGCACAGACCGATTTGGAACTGATAAAGCAGACAATAAGTGGAGCAAAAAAAAGTATGTCCAAACTATTGACTGTTACTGTATAAAACATCATAACCTTCTAAATTTTTGTGGCGTGATAATGTGGCCAACCCCAATTAAACAGCTTTATAACTGAAAAGAATAACAATTTACAACCGGGGAACAGAACTAAATATGACTATACACACAGTTTAAACAAAGGATGTAAAGAATAAAGGGGAACAGCAAATTTTAGCCTCATATTTGAGGAGGGAAAATGCCATCAGAAATTTTTAACAAAATTCTTAGTGATAGGGAATAAAATCTCTGTCACTGATAAAAACAATATGTCTTAAGTAGAGCGTCCCTGAGAATCCCTGATGTGTAAGCACTTCGGTCTCAAATTAGTTCCTGGGAAGCCAAGCATAGGTCCTTTCAGTGTAGAATACATGTCCTCCTCATGCCTACATGGCTTTATTTTAGGGCCTCAAAGGTCCTCTAATAATGTTAAGTTAAAAAGAGATACAAATATTTGATTAATAGTGAACACATCAGTACAATAGTGCTGGTCTCAATCCGGAATAAATTGGATGGTTGCACACGGATGGACATCTGGAAAAAAAACTGTGCCAAATTGAAGAGACAGATCTTCCCACTGTGGTGTCCCCTAATGTGAACAGCCAGAAAAATAGGAGGAGGAGGAGGTCTTATCCCATTAGAACAACCACAGCAGTGTCACTACAGTGCTGAGAATCATACCACATATTACCTGCTCTATGGTTCTGTGTGGGCCCTGAGCATCAGCGAACAAAGAAAAGGGAACTAGTAAAGTATGCAAACAGATGAACTATAGTCTATAATTGTAGAATTAAAAAGCACAGTTGTATGGTAGGTGGAGCTGAGATAATAGATAGCGGTTAGTATTATGTTTGAAATTATTTTATAGTAATTGAAATGAATCCTGCTATAACATAATGCAAATTAAATTTCAAACTCAATAGAATAATACAAGATTAAGCCCAAAATGAGCCACAGTCCATTAATAATAAAACATTTGGTGGTTGCACTGGCTTAAAATCGTGCTGCCCGAGTGCTGATCATTTTTGACTTAACCGTGTAGTGTTATGCAAATAAACTGCATATCTTTATTTTAGATTTTCTGTTCAATATGTCAAGACGTACCTGAATCAATACTGTGTGTAATTGTAGACTTTGTAAGAAGAGTCTTCTAAAATTAAAGTGAAGTGAAAATAAATATCGTTTAAGATTCTAAGTGCTTATGTTGTGTTTCTAGTAATCGCTTCCATCTGATCCTGACACATTTTTTAAAAACACCCCTTAGTTGTAACACATTTGTAAATAGTAGCTTGTCAACCACCTGGTACGATATCTTACTTAAAGCCACAGAAATGGCACTGCTAACATCTATTCAGCGATTGACACAAATTCTGGTTTTGTGCAATCATACAATGTAGGTAAATAAATCAAAATAAAAGGGTAGATTTTTTTTATTTCAGTCTGTATATTAGATGTCTGATTCTTTAATAAAGAAGAGTAGTTAAAATAATACGTGTTTTTTTATCATATTTTATTGACTTCCTTTTGAATATAAGTTCATTTATTTATAGTGAATAAATAAATGAAGCATATTCAACTAAGCCTATCAGAGCCAGAAGACTATTAAGTTTGGTCTCAGCTTAGCTTCCATGTCTGATAAAAGTAAATCAAGATTAGTGACTAGAAATGTGCTCTATTAGCACCATGTAATTAGGCTGCTCCCCAGTGAAAATAGCTAATGCTGTGTGATGCCAGATGATAGCCTGCTTTCGCTTTTATCAAACGTACCAGTGGACTCCTTCAGTTTAACATCTGTGTCTCCAGCAGTGTGTAGCGGGTTGAGCCCCTACTGCCTAAAAAGCGAAGTCAGTAGAATAAGGCTTTTACAGCTGCCCCACGGGTATCCTGGCAATGAAAGTATCACATTCGTAATTTTAATTATAAAGGTTCACTTGAAAAAAAAGGTGCCTATGCTGTTTTAACAAATTCATTCAAGCCTTAATAATACAGTAAAATAAATAAATTAATAAAAAAAACATGACATTGAACTGAGGCAACAAAACAACTTGACCTCTTGTATGTTCATAGTCTCTTGGTAAGTCTGTTAATTGTCTCAGGTGAAGATAAAGTGTTCTTGCCAATTTGATTTAGCTTCAAATCACAAAATAAGGTCTCTCTCTCTCTCCCTATTTCTCCTTCTCCTCTTTCTCTCTTTCGAGTAGAGGAGGATTGAGTTGTCATGTAGCTCTAATAGGCAGCACAGGGAATCATTAGTCTAGCTCAGCTCTCTGACTGATGGGCATTTCACTCCAATCATCAGAGCTCACTCACACAGGCCACCACTATTGACATGGTGTCAGAGCTGAGAGGCGATGGCTTAATCAGGCGCGACACTCTCTGCATTGATTTGACAAGTGGCCGTAATGACCTTCTTGTTTTTGTAAAGGATCACTGTTTATCTGGGCTGGCACCAATGTGCCGAGAGTGCCACATCGTCATGGAAACTGTTATGTGTACAGATGCGGGGCTCAGAAGGCCGTGAGAGGATGAAGGGGCCACACTGTTTCCACAGCAATAGCTCCACCTCTTTAAAGTACTTACTGCCCAATACTGTCCTGTCGAGTTCTGTTGGGAACTGTCATCAGTTTGTGAATGTGTGTGTGTGGAATCATGAATTGATTCTGTATGTTGTCACATTAATATCAAATCCTTGCATGTTCCAAATATTGATTCCAAATGTCAATATCAGAAATCTTCAGTTTCATTTCTGGTACCGTCATGCGTAAAATTACGCTTAATATCTGATTTATTGATTTGCCAAATGGGCCATGATTTCTATTCATGCAGGAAAGCTGATAATCACAGCCGATGAAGCCTGTGGCCATTTCAAATAATTTAAGTAAGTCATTTAAAAAGACCTGCTATTATGGAATTTACTTATTGCTTGCTAGTACATTGCTTTGCTTGTTTGCTCTACCTTTACAGTTAGAAGGTTGGTGTATGATCAAATGCATGCCTTTACTAAAGATGTTGCAAGGTTATTTACAGAAAAAGAATGAAATGAAGCACTGACAGTGTAATCAAATACCCCTCCTCCTGAGCAAACCCCCTTCCCACTGTGCATGTGTCAGACAGTAAATATTATTGGCAATCTGACAGGTCTGAAGCTGTGACTTGCTGTATAAAATCGTTAATAAGCAGCATGATGGGGCCACTTCATCCCAAGGTGAGAATGTAGAGGGCTGTTTTCAACCACAATTATCCAAAGGACAGGACAAAGGGACTATTGTAAGATGATTTGTAGGCTGAGAGCTGCTTTGTCTCAGTGATAAAGAGTCTCTTCACGAAATGAAGAGTGAAATAAAGATTATCAAAAAAGCAAAAAAAAAAAAACACAGAAAATAAATCAAACATACATATGTGTGTGTATATATATATATATATATATACATATAGATGGCCTTTTCACCCCAAAACTCTTCACTGAGGTGTTGCCTTTTATTAAACATATTAAAGAAAGTGTTTGGACCTGAATAACAAGCGCTGAATGCTTGTTATTTATAGCATGGGTTGTAATTCAAGATAAGTGACATTAGGTTATACGATTAAAGGTGATTAGAAACCATATTTTACTAGATGGCATTATTGCCCTTAGATCATAATGACAGCATGGTAATGCCTAATGTGGTCACCACACGAAACCTCGTAATACTTTAAACACTGACTCTGT
This sequence comes from Xyliphius kryptos, assembly GCA_025769995.1. Taxonomy (NCBI): domain Eukaryota; kingdom Metazoa; phylum Chordata; class Actinopteri; order Siluriformes; family Aspredinidae; genus Xyliphius; species Xyliphius kryptos. The sequence goes on from JAOUQT010000036.1 coordinate 8,637,677, forward strand.
TCAGAAGGCAACAGACTCGGCCACAAGGGAACTATTTGCGTTTACTAAACCAAATAAATACATATGTTAACAAATAAAAGTTAAACTACAGTAGTTTGTTGCTGTCAAACTAATGTTTTTTTTTTAAAAAACACTTAAAAGTCTTGTGTTTTGGCAAATAACAATCCATCTTAGAATATCTATGGCACATTTTCCATCCTGATTTTTTTATTGCTTATATTTATATGTATACTTTGAATTTAATGGTTTAACTTATCATAAAAAACATCTAGTCCTTAAAAGATCAGAAAGGTATGACAATGTATTTAACAAAAATTGAATCAATATTAAAATGCCTTTACATTGATAAATAGCATTAAAAACCTCTTTAATAGGAACAACTTAAATTAATATAGAAAAATACAATGTTTTGGAGGTATTTTTGACAACCAGTGAATTTTGAACTTTTTTACAGTGAGGTCCATGGGCATTCAATTAAGTTCAGCTCCCTCACTATCCCATTTCATAAGGGCTTAATGGAGATGGCTCAACTTTAATTGGGCAGTGGCTGAACTTTTCAGTTAAAAAAAAATCTTTTTAGCCATAGTTGCAGATTTGCTGATCTGTGTGGGACTGTCCTGTTGCATGACCCGGTGTGTGTCATGCTTCAGTTGTTGAATGGCCTCTTACTTTGTTCTAAATTACTATGGTATAGAAATTATAGAAATATAATGTTGATTGCATGTTTTCGAATCATTGGATCGTCTGACCTGAATCTGCAATGATGTCCGCTTATGCTTTTCCCTTGAAAATAATATTTTTTACTGTGAAATTATGGCCTATTAGACTATTAGGCAACAACAATTGTTTCTCTATGATGATTGCTGCTGCCTTTTTGCTTGGCATTGATAACACACACCTGAGTACTCCAGATAAAACTAGCATTATTAAGTCAAGAGCATAAATTGCAGAACCAAACTCCCCCTTAATTCTTATGTATACACAGAGGATGTATAAATTTCTTACACACTACTTTTGCATAGGTGAACTGTTTGTGTTAAATGAACGACGTGTAAAAGACGTGTAATTTATGTCATAATATGTAAAACTATAGAATCCAAAGATTATGGAACTTCTTGTCTTGATTGGTAAAAATAGAAAAGTCAGGTATATTATATTAAGAACAAAGTATTGTTTTGTTGACAGTGTGATTGTACTTAATTTATAGTAAGAGACCTGGTGAATGAGTCTTGCATGGTTACTTTTGGTAAACATACTGCCATGTTAAATGCTCGATCAATCAATTTCACAGAGATCAATCTGAATCAGTTCTGCCTGCGCGCACACAGAGGGAGACACTTTATCACAAATCAATCATTTTGAAAACATCTCACAAAGGGGCCAGTCCATACTAACAAGCCATCCATTTAAGCTGGCTGGGTGCCACCCTTATCAGACTACAAATCAGCAACGCAACCAACATCTGTTCCACTTCCATCTTACTTAATTTCACTTTGTTTGGAGGGTCAAGCTTATTCACAATCTCATACAAAACAACACATTACAGTTCTGTGCAGATGCTTTGCAATTCCCTGACCTTCTGCTTTATTTCCTCTACACAGAAACAATGCCAAGCCATATCTAATGCAATAATAATCAGCGCAACGTTGCCTAAATATTTATATATAAATATGTATAAAACCGTACATGCTTTTTAAAATCTTTTTTCTAAAAGTCATTTATTTATTCATTATCTTCTGCTTGATCCTGTACTAGGTTCATGGGGGGCTTCCCCCATGCCCATCCGGTGGAGAATGTTTGAAGCACTGGGCAGATACAACCAAGACAGGGCACCAATCCCACGCTGGGCACACTCACTCACAACCAAGGGGCAATTTAGAGAATTCAATTTACCTTGAATACAAGTTTACATGGGGAAAAAAGTATTCATAATGCTTTAAAATACGTCATAAGCCTTTAATGTACATAGATGTATATGACCACACTCATGAAGTGTTACAAGAACATGACATAAAGCTTTATAACACGTGACATAATGCATTATTAATTATATAATGTAACTGTTCATCAACTTAAAAACATCCAAAGAATTAAAAATATAAATAAGTTTAGATTATAATGCATTATGTCACTTTGTGTTATAAAGCCTTATGTCCAATTGTTATAACAATTTATGACTATGTTTGTGAACATTTATGTGCATTAACAAGTGTTATGGATACTTCATAAAGCTTTATGAATGTGCTTATAATGCATTATGAATACCGGATTCATAGAAAGTTTTATTGTGATTTTTTTTATTTCATATTTCTAAATAAAAGATTTAGAAATAGACTTACTGACTTTTTTTTCATTCTTAGTTCGGATTGGTTAGGCAGTAGGTAATGTCACCTTGTCCGGAGTTCAGTTTCTGGTCAGGTGGGTGGAAGCTTCTCTGAGTGTGACGTTGGTAGGTTCTTCCTGTGTCTGCATGAGTTTTCTCTGGGAGATCTAGGTTCCTCCTACAAGTAAAAAAAATGCAGTCTGCCAGGTTGGAGAGGCTAAACTCCAGGCTGTTTCCCTTTGATTTGTGCATCTCATCTCATCTGCTTAATCCCATACTAGAGACGAGGGTCATGGGGGGACTTTGCTGGGCACTCACTCACTCACTCACTCACTCACTCACTCACACAGATGGGCAATTTAGACGATTCAAAGCAGCCATTTTTTTGTCCAATAAATACTTAATTATGATTAAGTGTTAAAATAAATCAATCATTCCACCCTGTTCTACACTCATTTATAGTAACGGTAACTTACATATACAGTAAGCTACATGTGATCTAATAAAACGATTAAGATTTCATGGTTTTGTAATTTTTGACGTTTTCCACAAAAACGTGTGCATTTTCTTGCACTATTATGATGTTTAAATGAAACATACACGTAAACTGTGTCCAGTGCAAAAGGAATAGCACATTTAATACAAAATGTATTTAAATGTCCATTTCATCAAAATTTGTTAAATAATTTATGAGGAACATTTTTGCAAAAATTAAAAAATGTCACAACGAAGGATGTAAAATCTTGACACTTAAGCAAGGTTGTTTAAGCTTTGGATGATTCTAGTTAGAAATGAAGTCAAATTTCAGATTGTATTCTGACTTTTTCTTGTTTACAACTTTACTCCTGTCTGATGCGACTTTTTTTAACTGAAGCTATAGCCAAAATGTTTTACTTTGCCCTTAAGTGCAATTATGTACGTTATTATATGTAAAGTTCACTTGTACAGAACGTGGTTGACTGTGTGCAGTGTTTACAGCAGTGAACCACAATATCTGTAATGTGTTAGATAAATCAAAGCCCCAACTTTAATATGATTCTGTGGAGTAAAAAAGACTTGCTACTTATCAGTGACCTTGATCCATTCTGACAAAGACTGAGCATTTTTGGCAAGATAAATGGGCAAAAGTTTCAGTATTTAGATGTGCAAAGCTGATAAAAAAAACAAATAGTAGGAAACCTGTATCTGTAATTGCAGCCAAAGGCTGTTTGACCTTAGTATTGACTCAAGGGGTGAATATTTATGCCACCCACAAATGTCTGCTTTTTTGTTTTATAAATCTTTGCATTACCATGAACACTAAATATACAGTGTGAAAGAAACTGTATGTATAATATGTACTTAAACGGCAGCACAAAAGAAAGAGATTGACATTTAGCCATTAGAACACGAAAACATACATTTAATTTTGAGAAAATACAAAAAGAAACATGTACAATTTATGTACAAACCTTTTGTACAAGACAATATGTTTATCCGCAGGTTATATTTGACAAAGTCAGGTAGATCAACTCAGCACCATCAACTTACTCCATTAACCCTTTAGCTCAAACCCCTTTTTCCTGTAATGAATTGAAAATGCATCTAAATGTAAATTAAATTTGTAGCAAAATCCCAATGAAATGTGTCTTAAGACTTAATAAACAGTACATTGTAATATCTCTTTGTCAGTAGATGGATAAGTTCAAAAAACAAACATTATTCAGTCAGTGTTACTGTGTCATCAGAGTATCTCTGCTTCATATAGTTTTAATGTTATCCATCTATATGCCACTTTTCGCATAAGCAGGACTGCTTTTATTCCTCCTTTTAATGAAGCACACTGCCTGGCACTTTACTGGCATGAAGGCAGGGTTGGCTTGGATGTTCTACATGCCAGTATTGGATGCCACTCTGCACAAACTCTATCTGCACAATTTAACACATGACTGAATGATGTTTTTTAAATTTTTTTAAAGATACCATCATGGCACATTTACGACTGATATTTAAAGGATATTGTTTACCCTACAGCAGGTGCAGGCCTTTTGTGACCCTTAATGCACATTGGAGAAGAAAGTCAAGCTAAAGGACAGGCCTTGCTGATCCCTGTGAGGACAGACTTTAGCTGTGTAGAGACAGATCCCGAATGTACTTGCAGAAAAACAAAAACATTCCTTAGATGTGCTGAACTTAACAAATGATCACATCCAAGTACTGTTATCATCATTTCTAACACTTATTTGCACATTTGCCTAAAATAAAAGAAATGTAAACAAAATCATGAGTTTAAATGACTATACTGTATTACTGAAACATTATTATGCTTAAAAATAGACAATGGAATGTAAACTCCAAAGAAAATCTGTTCTTTTAAACATAGTATACCTACTCAGAATTAGCCTTCAAGTCAGTCTTCTGGTCATCAAACCTGCATTCATCATCCTATTTTAAATTTCATTACAGGAAAAGGATCTTAGACAAATCTATCAAAGTGATTCATGATTCATTTTAGGTCTGAATTCTTTTTTTCAGACTAGCAAGTGTGATATTGAACAATCCAATTTTATATACAGGTTACTCACATTTTAAAAAGAAATCTACTTGCTACGAAGTGTAACATCCATGTATTCACAATTTAAAAATCACTTGAGGACAGAGCCTGGTCGGCTGCAATAGGATCATAATACATCCAGTAGACAAACAGTAAAGCAGCAATCCTTGCTCTTCAGAAAATAAAACCAAATAAAAGGTGGCCTATAATGGGCAGAATTCACACAATATACTTCAACACGAAACAGTTTTTCTTTTTATTCCATTAGAAAATTTTTAAAATGTGTTTCTTACATCTAATCTCGGGTGGGGATTCGCTCGTTTCTGACCTTCTATATCCACCTTCTTACTTTGCTGTTCTAAAGCCAGTTTAAATAGTTTTATTCTATATGCACAAGATAATATTATCTTCATGGTAGGTGTTTTTTTTTTTATTTCGTTTTGTTTCATTCTTTCATTTTATTTTTTCCCGTGGACCTAATTTAGGTCAGCATCACTAATAACTTTTTTTACTCTTAGAAGAGAAACAGCAGATGGAAGCCAGAGGCAATTGCACGTTCTCATGCACATTTTAAGAATGAACCATCTTTAACCATTACTTTAATAAATAGACTACTTTCCACTGAAATAAACTATTGTTTACATCTTAAGTACTGTGTAAATATGATTTGTGATATCAGCTATATGTTACATGTTACATACATACATACATACATACACACTATATGGATAAAAGTACTGGCACACACCTCTTAATCATTGAATTCAGTCTTATTGCCAAGTGTGCATAAAGCTAAGCACCTAGCCATGCATTTTGGACAACTGCATACTTGTAACTTTTTTTGAAACAGTTTTGGGAAGGCCCTTTCTGTTCCAGCATGACTGTGCTCCAGTGCGCATAGCAAGGTCCATAAAAGCATAGTTGGGTGAGTTTGGGGTGGAAGAGCTTGATTGGCCTGCACAGTGCCATAGCCGCAACCCCATTAAACTATTTTTTGATGGACAATATGAATGTATGCTCTCACAAATGCTATTTCTAATGAACGGGCAAAATAGCCACAGAATTTCCCACACTTAAAAGAAAATAAAAATACAGAGGATTGAAAGATGTTATGGGGTTGAAGAAGGGTTATGGCCGACTTAACACGACATGCCAACAAAGCTTCTCTAGGTGTAATGTATATGTATCCCAATACTTTTGTGTGTGTATGTGTGTGTCTGTTGTATCTAACATAACTATGTTCATCAGTGCAGCCCAAGTTGCCCAAGTAAGTGGATCCAAATGGAGGGGAAGAACTTGTGCTTTTGTGACTAAGGCTATGAACAGTTTGCTTCTTTATGATATGTACTGCTGCCTAGTTAAAAATGGACAATACCCAGTGTATGCTGTGACTTTATAATTAATATGCATTTTATAATTTTCGAAATAAAGCTCTCCGATATGTATAAAAATAAGTACAAAATGATTATGCTCATATGGATAAAAAATAACTATGTACGTACAGTATGTATAAATTTGAAAGCACATTTTAAGCAAAGTTCTGCCTAACGTATTATTAAGTGGAGCCTTTCCACTTAAAGGCTCCCCAGTGGTGTTTCAGGTACGTGTTGCTTTTTATTTTTAGCGCAACGGCGAACAACGCTACACACTGTCCAAGACTTTTGTGATGATAAATGACCGCTTGATTGAGCTTAGCTTGTGTGAATTTCTATTTGTTTCGGTTGTTTTAAGGCATCATGGTTGGTCACAGAGAACATCCAAGCTAGATCTCTGCCTCTGTGCCAATGATGTGTCAGGCAGTGGCTAAAATCAAAAGGAGGAAACATGGATCCCCATGTTTTTGCGATACGTGGCATTTTACACTATTGATGTTTCAGTGCTTAGTGCAGTGCTTTCTACACACTCCTTTAAGTTTAGATGACTGTGGCGAATGTTAAAAATAATTCAAAAGCTCAATCATAATGGAGTTATCAGCATAAAAGTGCATTCATTTTATATTAATAACAGTTCTATAGGCGGCAGCGTTTGGTTTTTGTGCCTCTTCGAAACGAACACATTATGAGCCTTGATCATACAATTTCACAACCACTGCAACACCAGCAGTCAAGCATGAAGGAAAGACATCAACAAAAGTAGTGCATATCCTGATAATGTATTGCCAATTTTGAAGGGCTACGCTGGGGATGACCTCTTGCATTATTATATGAATACGGCAAATGCATTTCAATACATGATGGCCCAGACTGTGGATATGAATGGAAATGAAATCACTCTACCATCTCTACAGGTGTAGGTTGTGTGTAACCAACACTGACCTAGTTATCAAACAAATGCTCCCTTCCACTTCTGATGCAGGTTCAGACAGACTCATATTCAAGCATTCATCAGACTTTTTTTTGTAGCCATGACTGCTATGCAACAAGCCAGCAGGCCCTCATATCACTCAGGAACTTAAAAGTACAGCAGACACCCTTTCAGATTATTCCACAAGTATTCCACTTAGTGCAAAAAAGCAGGTAAAGGTGTAGCTTAAATATTGGGGCTTCTCTAAAGCATCAGATGAAGTTCTTTGGATAATGTCAGAATGAACTGGTTGACTGTGACCCTCATCCTCTAAAACACAACAAAAAAAAATCATTTGCACAGAGTCAGGTCACTACAGAAAAAAAAAAGATATTGCAAAGAATTACAGGAAGTACTTCTTTATCACTTTAACACAATTGCAAAAAGTGCTAGGGCGCTGTACAATCCTTATTTGATTGTCATTATGTACATCACTATGTATACTTATAGAAATTATTTTTCCCCAAAAGCATGGAGGTAACATTAAAGGTATACACAAAAGATGAGGTCCCCTCCAGTTTGCGTGATCACAGCAAAACCTTTAAGCTGCAGTGAATCTCTTTCATCACCATCAGTCATCGTTTAGGATGGTCCAACTCCTTCCAGCTTGCCAAAAAGCCAGGGATTTAGCATTCATCTTCAACTTCTCTGATGGTTGGGATCAGGCTGCTAGTGGACTTGTACTGATTGACTTGATTGGCCATGTGAGTGCTCATGGGCTTGATTTGAATGTTCCTGGGGTAGGCATTTTCTGGTTCATCTGTAAACCATTTCTTTTCTGTGAGGCAACCAAGTAGAAAAGAGGCAAGGGAAACAGAAAAAGTGTTAGTATGCAGAGTTGGCAGAGTTAAACAAAAATAATAACAGGATTGGAGAATAATGGTCGTTTGCCTAACGTTGTAATTTTCTCATTCGGTATGTAGCGATCGTAAAATATATGATATCTACAGGTTTTTAGTTTATTAAGGAACCACTACATAATGATCAGAAAACAGTAGACCATGCTAGGTTACAATGATTATTAACATGGCAGTGGTGAAGTCTGTGAGTTTAACATTTGATTCTTGCTCTAACTTCTAGTAATTGAGAAACAGCATGCCAAATTACAGGGGACTTAAGCCATGTGTGGGATGAGTTTCTGTCCTCATCCTGCTCAGCTTCCCACAGGCAGTGTCATTTTCTAGAATTTGAACATTTCTAACTCAGACGTGAAAGTTGCTGCAGGCTCCAGAGTGTCAGCCAGCGAAGGCCTGCAGGCTAGAATGTCACAGTACAGGCGTTTGATGTGAGTGGAGTTGTGCCTGCAGTGCTGCAACGAGTCAGCCACCTTGCTCTATTCCCCTGAGTTCACTACTGATACAGGCACTCGTCTCGCCCTGAGACATCCTCCGGCATGGCGAGAGTTAAGAGAATCAATTTCTCAGGGACTGAGCTTCTCATCATGTTTTCCTTTCTCACATTTTGATGAGACTTCTGCCAAGAGGAGAACATTTAGTAGTTGACTTCTCTGGTTAGGATGAGGGGGTTCTGATCAAGCCCGTCTGTGTTTTTTTTTTTTTTTTTTTTTTTTTTTTTTTTTTTTTTCTCGGAATTTATTAAAGTTTTGAGAAAAAGCACTCCGTTTTGAGTTCCAGGCCTATTTTAAACTATTTCAGAATAGAAAGCTATCGAGGCATATACAGAAAAAAAAAGAAAATATTTAAAAAGAGGGTCCAGAGAAACTGATCAGATGAACTCAGGTATAGAGGGGGGGAAAAGGAGGATGATCAACTGCATGCAATGCTGAAGTGATCCTAAGCATGACAGGAGATAAGCAGTAGCAGGAGCCATTTGCTTTTTATCTAAAAGCAAAAGTGAAATGTAGCCATGATTTTCTTTCAAATTAAAACATCCCTTCTGATTACAGAGTTCCACACGAACAAAATCATGATTAAAAGATCTCACAACAGGTGCTAGATCATGCATAATTATTAGCTTGCATACCTTGGCCCATTCTATTCATCCTTGTTGCACTTTAGAAAAAGAAGTGGTCTAAGTAAGTTTTTCAATTCGTTAGGTGAGAAAAAGGTCTAAACAATGTTAATGACATGACCATATCCTTAATGTTAACGGTGATGGGTAAAGATGGCCCCAAAAGCCAAAGCTGGATCAATAAAATGTTCTGTTCATCCATTTTAGTAACTAAATAGTAAATACCTGATTGCAACTTTGCAACATACAACTACAGCACCCACTTTAATAGATACAGCTCAATATTTCTGAGGCTTGTGGTTAAGGAACCCTGAAATTCCCTGGTTCAGTTCTTAGTTCCACCAAGTACTATGGCTGATTGTAAGGCTGCCCACCGCTTCAGGCATGTGAGTTTACTTAACGAGTGTGAATGTACAGCCTTTTAATGCTTGGAGGGGTTAAATGTAAAGTACACATTTTTAAGCACTGAAGTTGACAGTAGTCCATCTGTTGCGCTGGATGGTTTGTTAGCTCCTTTTACTCTTTTCAACTTATGGTCAGGACCACTACAGGAGCACCACAAAAAGGTATTTTTATCATCATAATTCAAGAGACAATGACATAGTGGTTGTGTTTTAGTGTGTGTTGCTGAGGTATGAGTGGATCAGACAGACACAGCAGAGCTGCTGATGTAACTTAACATTCTAAACACATGTTGTGCACACACACGCTGAGACACATCTACCTTATTGCTCCAACTTACAGATGTATAATTAGACACAGTCGCTCATATTGTCCACAGTTGGCGTTGGTCATCCTCTAATCCTTTATTACTTAACAGAATTTATTATGAGGATAATTCTGGCTTGCCAATTTGGTTGGTGGATTATTTTCAGTCCAGCACGGACTCTAAGGTGAGAAATAACTTTAGCAGTACTGATATTTTTGATCTACTCATACCAGCACAGAACACTCTAAGACAATTAAGTCATTCACCACCTAAATAAAACCTGCTTGTGGAGGTCCTGTCCATTTTAGAACAGCAGAAACGAGACTAACAACGTATGCAGACAAACATATGGACTACAGTCAGTAATTGTAGAGCTACAAAGAGCATCTATGTGGAAGGCGAAACTGACAAAATGGACAAAGAGTGTAGAAATAAGGAAATGTACCTTATAAAGTAACTGAGGCATACAGGGGTTGGACAATGAAACTGAAACACCTGTCATTTTAGTGTGGGAGATTTCATGGCTAAATTGGAGCAGCCTGGTGGCCAGTCTTTATTAACTGCACACTGCACCAGGAAGAGCAGAGTGTGAAGGTTCAATTAGCAGGGTAATAGCACAGTTTTGCTCCAAATATTGCAATTCACACAACATTATGGGTGACATACCAGAGTTCAAAAGATTGGTTTGATGAACATGAAAGGGAAGTTGAACATCTCCCATGGCCTGCACACTCACCAGAT
>JAOUQT010000036.1:8683200-8697970 GCA_025769995.1 Xyliphius kryptos
TCCCTCCCGACTTCCTGCCGCTCTCTCTTTCCTTTTGAAGGCTGCAGAGAGTGTCTTGAAATCAATGTCTTACCTCATCACTTTGGGTGAGCAGTTGGGTGAATTTCTCATGCCTCCGTTGCGCTGCTTCTTTTTGGGTGACAGCGTTGATGGATGCTCATCTTCAACTGCAAACACATGCAAAGAGTGTCAGTCTGTGGACGGCAGGGATTGTAACGTGTGCTGGAGATGACATATTAAAGAACAAAAAAAAAGCAACACTCAATCAATCATGGAAAAGTAAGTCAGAGGTGACCTCCGAAAATAGAAAAACATTGTTAGTAGGGACAAATGTACATTTCAGGAAGGTAATAAAGTCATGAAGGACACTCATTAAAACTTGAACTCAGTGATTACTATTCTTATTCTACTCCTGAGTGTTAGCAATCTGCATTAGTAATATATCACCTCTCTTCGGCCTCATTGTCCTTGCATGGAGACGAGGACTAAAACAACGATAGAAGGAGTGCATGTTTGGGTGAGGGGAGAATTATATGCTTTGCGTTCCTCTGAATCACCACATTGTGAAATCAATTCCCATCATCTTACATTTAACTGATGAGTGTAGGCTGGATCTGTGCATCCATCCCTTCATGCCACAAGCACTCTGAACCCACTAAGCCCACTCAACTAAACACCACTCTAAGAAGAAATTACTGAGGGGCCTATGAATGTCAATAGCTTTCCTCCTACTGAATATACTATCTACAAGAGTAGAGAGAAGGTTAGTTTCAGCTCTTTAAACTCTCAGGAATGTCAAGCTTAACAGCACTTATACACAGTTATATAACAAGTACAAAGCTGTGGCTTACAGACTTATGTGCAATCTATGAATAGTGCAATGTTTTATAACAATTTCATTTTACATTTTTTATTCACTATGTTAAATATTTGTGTAACTATACTAGTATGATCTACGTACTGTATATACCTATGTATATGTCTTGTACCAGCCCTGAGATAATATCTATAGTAGAAACCCTCTATTTTAGCCTTAAAAGTGAAGCACATAAATTACAGTCCAAATCTTCAGGAACACAGTGTACAATTAAAGAGAGGTTTACACTGCAAGAAGTTCCACTATAAGGCCCATAGCCTTTTTGGCTCACTCTCATTTCGGTGTCACATTTAAAATGCTCTGTCTGGGTATGCACCAAATGCCACTGTTTGACATTTATGACTATACAGTGGCTAGAGCAATGTGTAGCACTAATCAACTTTCAAAATATCACTTGCAGGCAGCATGTGGCAACATTTTGTTTTCCTATTAAGACTCAGGAGTAAGTGGCCTGGTTGGGCTAGGCCACACTCCTGCCCTTGCTGCTCCAAATTAGACTGCAAAGATTTATGAGCTATTCTAGTGCCCTTCAGTAAGAAGCTTAACAATGAAATAACTCTACCTGCAGCATGGCTGCTTCAGCAACTCCCTGCTTGTTCCCAATTGCACTTTTACCACTTTAATCAAAACAGGATCAGTCCAGTGAACTGTGATTGCTGTGCAAGACCACAGGCAAAAATAAAGGCTCTTTTGTAGCAATGCTCAAGACAACTTGACTAGGCATCTGCCTTTCCTGACTTAGGGACACAGAATGAACTTTTTAAATGCATCTCTCCAATAGCATCAGCAACAATAACGATAGAGAAGGCGACAGTGAAATAGCTCCACAATATCCTCATGTACAGCCTAATGTACACACATGCACCCACAGTGCTAGTGAGGAGGATGTTAAGGCTGTTCCATGCAAGGTGTAGACCGCTACAGAGGCACCTACAGGGTGTGGGAGGGCGAGTGGATGAGCGTATGGAAGAGGAATGCGTGGAGGAGAGCATCGATGAGCGCAGGGAGTAGGTGAGCATGGATGTGCTTGGGTGGTAACAGTATTTTCCAGGCAGGCTGTGGGCCCGATTCAGACCAGCCAGGATAAGACCTCGGCGCGGTGGTGGGACTGGAGGAAGCAGACTTCTTTTATGGTTAATTAGAAGGGCTTCAGCAGAACCCTCCACTGCCAATGCTGGGACAGTCATAGTGGTAGCTAATTTAATTGTGCGATTTTGAAAAGTGGGTCTTACTTCCTCCTTTACTGTCAAACAATGGAAGATAAAAACAGTGAGTAAACTGTTACAGCACAATAAATTAAATAGTTTTTAATATACTATATAGTTAAACAAAATCAACCAATATTTTTATAAAAATCTGTAAAAAATACAAATTTAACAGAAGCAGAAATTTATTTATATTACGTTGTGTTCATGAAACAACCGTCTTTAGTGTTACAACCAATCATTATAGAGAATATCTGAAAACACCTTGTAATTTATTAATATCTACACTACTGAAAAATTATAAATAAAAGAAAAAACTGCTAATATCTTGACTGATGCGCTTTTTCTTAGAATAAATGTACTTATATTAATTAAAATTAAAAAATATATAGAAAATCAATTACACATCCGCTTTCGTAATAATTAACAAAGACTTTTTGATTTTATTAAACAACCCTCAACCCATTTCCATCGAACTGAAGTGCTGTGATATATTTGGCTTGCCATTGCTGCAGAGCAAATTAATAAGGATAACTCTTCTTTACATATCAACCGAACAAAACGCTGCACATTCTGCCTCATAAATTTGAACTAAACAAGTCGACAAAGCAGCTAAAAGCCCGTTGGTTTTTAAAAGTCCATCTTAAGGACTACAATATTTTCGCAATCTTTATGAATGTGATAATAAATCATTATAAATCAGTGAACACACAGACCTTATAACCTGCTCTGAAACAACAAATATCATTTCATTTAAATATTATGATCTGTTAACATACAGTATACTGGAGGGTTATTTCATGTACACTTCAAAGACATTGACTTCCACTAGAAACTCAAGACTAGAACATTTACACAAGAAGCAAGAGGTTAACCAATATATGGTGTAAGATTTTAAAACATTTTTCTAATGCTTCCCAAACATATCTCTGAGCAATAAATTGATGCTTATTTCTGCCGTCAGCTGCCGCATAGATTTAAAGGCAGCCAGAGATAACTCCGAGATTCATCTGGCCCCTGTCAAACACGTGCAGCATTGCAGAGTGGATATGTGCCGTGGCATGTTCACTGTGGATTTACAAGAATCCAGACGGAAACTGTCCCTCCCTGAGATGCAAATGCTGTGATGAACCATGATTGCAGACCTTAAACTAAGCGGTGAACTATTATTATTATTAATATTGTTATTATTATTATTATTAAAATAATAATAAACATAATATAATGCACACAGCATAAGCGTGGTATGCACATTGTAAACATAAACTAGGCATGCATATTATAATAAATAAAATAATAATAAATAAAAAAAAAACAACTTATGGTTATTTCTGAGTAAGCTTTGAGAAAGCAGAGCCCTGTGTTGGAGATAGGTAAGAGATTTACCTAAAATCCACTCTGCTTTGAACCGAACCCCAGCCTCTTTCTGACCTCCTGTTTTCCCTGGAGTTGTAGCGCCATCTGCTGCTAAAGGCAGCACAATACAAACACATCACTGAAACGCATGCACTACAGGCCAAAGTCTTTTACTGCTAACTCAACTTGGCATGTAAGGGACAACAGAAACATAAACATGATGACTGACATGTTATTTTTGTAGATAACTATATGAAAAATGTTTGAAAATGACTTAATGCAGTAATAATTGTTTTTAGCTTATAAATCCTGTATTGTTTTATCAAAGTACTTTGGGAAGTGGAAGGTCAGAGCTAGTGACTGCGGGAGACAGACTTGTTGGTTCTTGCTAAACTGACTTTGTAGAACTGTATTGAATTTTCAGAATTAAAGCCAATTATAACATTTTGGCCTGTAGTGTATGTGCTATTTTTGTGCTTAGTATTATTAGCTCCTTCCTACAGACAGAGCACGTGTACTTTACACAATTAATATCCGACCTTTACCTCAAATTTATTGTTAGCAATACAACATATATAGTATTTGCTAGATTAACCTCTATTTCAACATAGTCCTCTATATATGATAATAATAAATTAGCAAGTGGGATGGGGGTAAAAACAGTAACACAACAGCAGGTTAGCCAGGTTAGATGAAGTGAGATGGATGAGTGGAACAAAGCCGAATGTGCAAAAACAGTGTAAACTTACGTGATGTAACATATCCATTATACTTATATTTGGCTGAAAAGAGTATAGACACAAATCAAAGATTATAAGAAAGAAGAAATGAAGGGAGGGAGAGAAAGAGAGAATAATAATGAGAAGTAGTCATGGATCACACTGATCACATGATCATTCAGAGCTTAAGGTTCAAACTAATTAAAAATATTTAAATGAGGTTTAAGATGATAACATTGATGAGAGGAAAACAAAAGAGATGCTGGATAAAGACAAAATCAAAACCTAGTAGACTGTCCGAAAAGTTAACCTGACACACACAGAAGCAAATATGTCTATACTATCTGCTCGTACTCAGTCAGCTGCTTCTTAAGCCCGTTAGATGTTTACAGATGGACAGTTTTTTATGCAAATTAATGGAATTTTCTTCAGTTTCCAAAGTCAATCATTTTCTCTTTATCTTGTATTACATGACATTTGAATCATAGACTAGGCATGGAATTTATAAGACCCAGCTAGTACCAGGTAATTCTCAAGTCCTCTGCACTGCTCCCTGATCCGCTGAGCTTGTTACTTCAATAGAGCTTCATATGCCTTAAAGCTCAGAGCATAGGGCCCTGATAAGAGTGATTGGGCAGGGGCACTATGTCCACCCTGGCATCTGGAAGACAGGGCAAATGAGTAGCCTCTTTGGCCACAAACTCTTCCAGGCAGTTAAACTTGTTCCAGACTGGTGGGGATGAACTGCCACACTGAGTTTATTGATATACCATCACCACTGGGAAAAATACAATGAAAAGCACCAATTTTAATGCAATGAAACCTGCTAAGAGTTAAACAAGGTTTGCTCTATAATGTCTCAAATCACTCATATTAGCTCACAGTATCCTTCCCAAGAAGAGCTAGGAGGACAAAAACACATGACCCAAGATCAAACACAAGAACTGACCTCTGTCTCTTGCCCATAACTATAAAATTTGCTTTGGCTGTTTGGCCACAATTGTGCTGAAACTACTGTCTTAAACAGAAATAGATGCTCTCTAAGACATTTGGCACATTTTAGACTCTTTAAATCTTGTCTAATGAGAGGATGAAACTAGGCAGGTAGAGCAAAGGGACTGTAATTGTCACTGCAACTTATAGCAGAGGCAACTAAGTCATTGACAGTGGGAGTGTGCCTCCTGCCGCTCGCACTATACCACTGTATCAAACACTTCTTAATGGTGTGCCGAGTGCCTTAGCTGTAATGACGGCTACACTATTCCTGGCTCCTTGTCAAGTTCTCTTTGAGCTTCAGCTGCAGCTAACAGCAAAAGAGACGCAGTTGTCTACCACTCGTGCATCTCATTTTCATATTAATAGTTCTTTGTCTGGCTCTGACATATAAAACCATTAGTATCCAGACGTTTGCATGCCTAAAACAATGCAGAAAGCTGTGGAGGAGGATAAAACTATGCTTTCTAGAACAACATGCCTTTAGTGCCTTTATAGCCACGCATTTCACACATTCCACTGAATTACTGGTACCAAGGGAGCTGTATTTATTTTAGCAATAACTGCACACATATAACGCAAAGGTATAACTCTACAATGATGCGCTTAGTGCAGGCCAGTTGTGATGTATAGTTTCTGACCCATGTGGAGCAAAAAGCTTGCTACACACAATTCTCAATTTACCAAATGCTATTCTTCATCTCAATCGCAGCCCACAGAATTAAACTGGTCGAGTAGGCAAGAGTGTGACAACAAAGATAATTCAACTGTAGAGACATACTGTAGAGGCAGAACGTGATATGAGTATTATCTAAAACAACTTAAAAGTGCATACAAGATGAAGTCCGAAAGAAATAAATTATTCAACCCAGTAAGTTGATACAACCCGGGATACTGTGCAGCTTTGAATAAATATCTTATCACAGAAATGCTGTGATCTTTCAGAAACAAAGCAGTGAGAGAAAGCAAACCAAATCCCTCACGTTAGTAACCGTCAGAACGTAGAGCCTTAAATGAATAAGATTTGGAAAACTGGACCTACAAAAACATTCCTGAAATTCAACGAGAGACTGATAGGAAAGAAAAAAAAAATCAGTAGCCGTGTAAAGCCAGTAATTGGTATCCAGGGATATGACACAGAATAAAAACATAACACACAAAGCCAAACTCATCATAGCATGTTTGACACTAATCTAGCAGGATCCAAAGAGCAGTCAGAGAGCTGTTCGGGGGAAATGTGATCGTCTGAACTGACCCCTGCTTTGATACGCAGGCCGTGCTACTGTCAGAACCTAATTGACAGACACTTTAGTATTTCACATCTGCTCTGACTTAATAAGAAAAGGGCCGTTCACGGAACTGTGTTTTCCACACAGCTAACTGCGTCAGTCATTCTGACTCATACAGCCTGTATCGTTGCTGTCTCAATTGAGTTTCTGCCAAGGGATCTCCTGTTAACTTTTACATTGAGCCAGACAATCTTACACTCGTAAACAAGGCATTAAATAAAGGACAATGACTTCTCTCTCATGGTTGCTAGCTAAGAAAACAAAAAAAAACACAGAATGGGGAGATGAGTAGAGTCTGTGCCAAGTACTCTGTTTGCCCGGTCAACGGTGAACTTCATTATAATCTAATTGTCTTAGATTAATTCTCACTAGTTTAAATTGTAGTGGCAAAATGACTAATGGAGATTGCCAGTGTGTACTTACTTTTCAACTCTTGAGAATGTAACAGACTGTCAGACAAGTGCATATTTAAACAAAACATACATGGCAACAGAAAAATGTATATACTACATAAACAATTGTACCTTGATGCAAGGAAGTCTGTTAGCCAGTACTATTATTCAATTTACCAAACTTTATCATGCATTGGAAGCATCTTTTAAAAGCTAAATATTTGTCACATTATTACATCTTTAGCATTAAAATAAAAAAAAAATAAAAAAGACATCAATCATACTTTTCAATTGAAATATCATTATGTCATTATACATAAAAAAGGTCAAACATTATCAACATACAGATATGCACCACAAAAGCTTACTTGAATTGAACAAATACACATAAGCCTCATTTGTAATTCTCAACACTAAACAATGACTGCGTAGACACTACCACTAACACAGCATGCGATGACACACCCACCACCTACTGCAGCAGCACCATCACACAAAAAGCCACAGCACTACTGCTACAACTCGACCACTGTACAGAAAGTCAAAACCATCTATAAAAGCACCACACCCAGCGAAAAAGACCCAAATAAGCCACATAGAGGGAAACAATGAAGACAAACGGAAAAAAAACAAAAAATAAAAAAAACTATTTAGAAAGCACAAGACATGGAATACATCACAGACACAGAGACAGGTCACGAACACGAACGAACATGTGGTTGGCGATCGAACTTACAGGCACGTAAATTGGTTGAGCAATCATGAACAGAGACAGAAGAAAGTGGGAAGGCCCTCTGAAGACTGTCCATGTTACTATGTACACTGCCTGCCATGCACGAGCAGTCACGCTCAGAGCGCCCGCAATCAAAACAACATGCCAGTTTCATTCGCTTGTAGACGGACATCTTGGCTACAGTCATGTGTTGGATGAGAGGAGAGGAGAAGCAGCAGGTTAATGGCAAGGAAAAAAAAGAGTTCATAAACCAGGGATGTCTGAAGGTACTTTTTCATAAATGAACAAAAAAAGTGCAATGCCTTAGCAGCAAGCTGTCACAGGCTTGACCCGTTACTGAGAGAGGAACACATGGATTGGGTGTAACTACAGCACGGGGAACCGTGCTCTATATATCTACAATAATATTGAGGAAACCAAATTCACAATTCCAATATATCATATATGTTTCATAGACTGTTTGGATGGTAACAGACATCTCGCTAGGGTCAAGCTGTGCACTAAGGCTGATCATGTCATAAAAGGTCAAATGGTCAGATATGATAGTAAGATAAGGGGATAGGGGCAGGAAGCAATCGAGAAGAGAGGGATGAGTGAATGCCATTAGCAGGCAAAACTCAGTTCATAAACAGAATCCTCCATGTCTAAAAGAGAGGATCACATACCTGTATCCATCATGCAGCAGCAGAGCCCTGTACAGGCCATCAGGCTCTTTTCCTGAATCCTATGCCAACTCATCACACCACTTCCCCCTCTGTACTGACACCAGACTCAGTATGAGATGTGTGTGATTATAGATTGCATCACTCTAATTTAAATGAACAGTTCCTGCATCCAACAATACTTTATATAGAAACATGTATGTAAGACCATGTATATGAGGCGCTGTAATTTTGTGTGTGTGCTTGTGTATGTGTGT
Source organism: Xyliphius kryptos (assembly GCA_025769995.1). Taxonomy (NCBI): domain Eukaryota; kingdom Metazoa; phylum Chordata; class Actinopteri; order Siluriformes; family Aspredinidae; genus Xyliphius; species Xyliphius kryptos. The sequence continues at coordinate 8,691,684 of JAOUQT010000036.1, forward strand.
GTATGTGCGTCTCTATGTGAGTATGTGTATGTGCTTGTGGGTTTTGGGGGAGTGGTGCTGAGAGGCTATACCGTATTTGATTGCTGGAATCCTAGCTAAATATATATATAATGAAAATAAAAATAAAAATAAATAAACAGTCCCCGGTACTCATTCTCTCGGTGCCATTGTGTTAATAGATCATAATAAAGTCTGGCACCTGGAAAAGAACCCGCAATCTGCAGGGGAATATCCTGCTTCTGTATGACAGCATTAATCTACATTAATAGGTCAATTTTAGTAACATGCCAGCAAGAGAATAAGGTACATTACCGGGCCTTTAAATTGTGGCCGCAACCTCAGGGACTGTTATTCCCATAAGGATCATGCATAACAGCTGAAATTAGGAATCATAAGCATGGAAAGAGGTGAGTGCAGTCTCAGCGCTAAAGAGTAGAATAGCCGACTGTTTACAGGAGAGAAACAGTTCAGTGTGTCAATCTTGACGTGCAGTTGTTAATCTGAGACGTCAGTGTCATGCTGAAATCGGTCACTTCAGAGATCTGGGGTTGAAATTCATCCAAGCAGAGGTTATGTGAGTATGTTATTCATGGAAACATGGAGGAAGGAAGACGCAGGACAACATGATGATATGAGAGACTTAATGCTGATACACACAAATCCTAACCTGAAGCCTCTAAATCGAGGAAATCCATATTTAGCAAGAATGTTGCTAGCATGTCTAAGACATTGTACAAAACCTACAATATCATGTAATACCAAATTTCTACTGTAGCTAACACACCCCGGTATACAGAGAAATCAGAATCTCAGAAAGCTCTTTCCATGAAGAATAAAACTACCTGCTGCAATAAATCAAAAGCACATCTACAATAAATATAAACACAGAAATAATAAATTAATTAATTAATAAAAAAAATAAATAAATAAATCACCACAATCAATTTAATGATTGTTTAAAGAAAACCAAGTGACAATATATAAAACATTTTGCTGTGACAGCATTCTTGCTAAACAGGACTGTGAGGACCTCAGTGCTCAAGTACCCCAATCTCATCGAGAGATCTATTTTGCCATCTACTGGCCACTTACTGTAGAGCAGCTGGTCAATCCTACCAGCATGATTCTGATTCTGACAGGTACACATGATTATTTGCAGTGAGTAAAAAAGGGCCCAAGTACTACAACAAATTGAAATGCACATCAGGTTCATTTCAATTCTGTGAGCTGCAGTGAGTGATGTGTACATGGCCTGGGCAGCAGAGAGTGGGGAACAGGTGGAAAAGTAAACCTGATTATTTAAATGATTAAATAATGCAAAGACCTTCCCATGGGACGCTTTCCACTTTCCAAAAAAAACGCAGCAATTGTAAGAGATGTATTTGCAAAATTTCCTCTGACCATGAGGGGATGGACAGTGATGATCTTCTTCCGACTTTTTTCAATTCTAGTGTTGAAGATATCAGTCTGTTTTTGAAATACAGTATGTTATTTCGTTGGATTTAATTAAAACTCAAAATCCTGGTTCTAGTAGGTTCAGATGCATTGTGAGCGATTGGTGTTCTTGTTGAAATTGAGTGTGGGAAGTGAGAAGGGGATAGAAGGAAGTGGATCTTTAAGCTGTATTGGGCTATGTCATTATTCGACCAGAGAACAGTGTAGAAATGGGAGGTATAGGAAGGATGCAGCAGCTAGACTGGTACATGCAACATATATATGTATATATATATATATATATAGATAGAGAGATAGATATACAGTGTAAACTATCAACAGAGAGAATTAGAGACAGACTTTACTCTGTGTCACAGGAGCCCAATTTTACTCACAATATATCACTACCAGTGAAGGGTTAAATAAAGAAGCATATTCCAGGGCAGCAAGGAAGGAAATACATCAGAAAGTGCGTCAATGGACATGGGTAAACAAACTTAAATATCATAAACATATATTACAGAAATGGAAATCATTTTCACTAATGCATTTTAAAAAATATCAGCCTCTTACAATTGAACCTGAAAGTTACAGTGGGACATTTCTATTCTTATTAATAACAACACAGAAGAAAAGAAAAAAACTGCTCTGGTTAGACTCAAGTTTTAAACCCACGCTCCATTTTAAAGATACTGAGAATCAAATCCATGGTGTTCCCTTTAAAGTCCACTATTTTCTCGCAGCAGTAATTGGTTAATTTAGAGACTCGAGCACTGTCTAATTGTATTATTCATCCTGTGGCTAACTGATTCAGACAAGTGCATGTGTAGGTCAAGTAATAACACGATGTTAGCCCCACTGTCATTGTAATGTTTTCTCCAGTGAACAGATAACTAAAGAAAACCTGCACACCTAATCACTCTGAATCAAATTATCACCACTGCAGTTATCACAGAGTCTAACGCTGTGCCAACTGAGTGTCTACACTCAGTAATACAAATCCTTGAGACTCTCATTTCTGCTTCAGTGCCTTGCTGTCAGAATAGGTTCCTGCCAGGCTAAGGCAGAAGGAGATGACAGTGGCGAAGCTGAGTAGCACAAGTCCAGGTCTCTCTGGGTAAACATGGTGGATATGATTAGTAAAATGATCCTGTGCCAGAAGTGTGTTTGTGGTGTGCATGACGAGGGTGGCCAGGGCTCTTTGCCTTTTGTTTTTCCACCTGACTGCTGCCATTATCTTGAAAGCTCTCTCGCTGATGCTAGCGTAGGATGACAGGCTCTTTCTTCAACCCCGCTAATCACGTCATTGCCTTTTCCTATCTCTATTTCTCTCGGCCCTTTTCTCATCTTACTTAATCATTAGCATGTTGATGACTAGCTGCTTTTACCCCCTTTCCCGTCATCACTCACTGACAGCTTCCCTCTTTCTCTTTGGTTATTGCATAGAATCATTTCTTTATTCTCTTATTTTCAGGTGTCAAACTCCATAAAGACAGTAAGTTGTGGTGTAAAGGTCTCACCATTCACATTGTTGCTTTAATTGGTAATAGTGCATACATATATATATATATAATATAATGACCATTTTATTTAATAAAGTTCAGGATTTATTTAAAAACTATATATAGGCCATATTAATACAAATATATTATTATAGCTAGAATATCACACATCTACTGTATTTGTTTAATTTCGCCAGCAGTACAGAGGCATAACTACTGTCAGACCTGTTAAATCTAAACATCACTTATATAACATTTGTGGCCATCTGAAGAGCTAAGCAGTCACAGCTCGGTGCTATGGTCCAACGCAAGAGTTACAAAGTAATTGCTAATATTTTCTCATATTTAAGCAAAGCTCAATAAAAGCAAATATTCAACAGCATACCCAAATTTCTCTAAGACAACTCAGCCAAGAGGCTATAAATAATCCAGACAAGCATCTAGAAACCTGCAGGGCTCACATGTCACAGCTATTGCATATAGGAATAACATAAAACTAGCATTCCTACATTAAAATATGGTGGTTGTAGTTGATGGTCTGGGGTATTGCTTATAGAACCTGGATAATATTTCATAATTAATGGAATGAAGTCTGATGTCTAAACCTAAAAACAAACACAGTTGGGTTAAAGGGTTTGACAAGTGGTCCAAAAGTACACAAGCTATTCTGCTTTACAAAGGCTAAAAAAATTAAGGTTTTGGTATGGCCATGACAAAGACCTGACTCTCATCAGTGCTTGTAAAGGGTGACATAACTAGTTATCATGGAGGCAATACCTGATATAAGTTTTGAATAAATCCTGAAGTTCAGTAAATGCAATGGTTGTTAAAAACCTGCATTATGTCTTATATAAAAATTAGCTGGATAATCTGTAACATTAAAAAAAGAAAGAAATTGCTAATAGAAGTCACATAGACACAATTTGTCATAAAAATGTTACGCATCCTAAAAATCCTCACATTTCACATTTGCCCAGATGAATGCTGTTGAGTGATATTGGATATTGGACAGAGAGGCATACTTACATCTCTTGCAGCCACACTTTTTAATCCTTTTGGGATCTGTGATGTCATCATGACAAGCTTTGCAGTAGAAATATGCTCTGAGAGAGAACAGTAAATCATTATTAAACATGAAGACAACGTCATACAACACAGGAAAATGATTGTGTCGTTCAAATAAGAGAAGACCATAAATACCTTTTGACCTCTTTGGCATCACTGGCAATAAAAAATCCTAATGTTCCCTCCTGCATCTTTACATGGTTCCCAGGATTGATCAGGATACTATTTAATGAGAAAAAATATGATTGTACTTGTTAACAAAATAACATTTAAAAAACCATAGTCAAATGCTCTAATCAAGAGGAATGGTACACACTCCAGCATTCAGGAAATAGTCACAGGCCATACATGTCTCTACACTCAACTGCCTCCAAGCAGTCGGCTATTCTATCCTGAAGACTTTACAAATGATTCTTTAAGTGCTCTAAACTGCATAACCAATAAAGCTTTACTCCACAGAAAGATACTGATAAACAATCTAATCGCTGCAGCACAAATGGCCAAACCCTAATTTTAATGCTGTCTCAGACGTGATTGGCTGTGGGGCAAATAAATCAAAGAAATAAAAAGGAATTTCAATCGTTTTTTCATTGGTACATTCCAACTCACAGATGAACCAAATCTAACAAATCTCGCTTTAATACAAGCTCTTCTAGGTTTGCCTGTGATAGCAGTAGTAGGAGCAGATCATTTGAATATACCAGACCATATAGGGTAAGGGATGAACCCCGAACCTGCATGTCTAAGCTAGCTGCATTGTCTACAGAAAAAGCCGTTGGTTAAAGGTCTGTTGTTTAAAAAACGTATTTATTAACAGTCATCTAAACTGCATAAACTAGCAAACTATAAAACTCAAATATAATATCAGACTAATCAACATGCATGTCACTTAAATCAGTCCGGCCTCCTGGACTGACTTATTTTGCAGGTCATTTCACACAATATTATATTTTTATTATTGGATATACATGGGCCACCAGGTTGCATACTATGACCTACCAACTTAGTAGGCCACTAAAGTATTGTGAGCCAAGCACTCCTTATTCGTTGTAGGTTTTAGTATTCCATGTAGAAGTTCAGTAGTGATCCACTACTGAGCTACTGTATCATTCCCCATTAATTAGACAGAGACGGGACAACACAACACAGTTGTTAATGCTTGCCTTTGTTTAAAAGTCATCAATGAGTTGAGTGGAAAAACATTTGGGCTTGGACAAAGCCCAGATAAAAGTGAGGGCCTGAGAACTGCAGTCCAGTTACCAACACTGAACATTCAATGAGATACAACAAATGAAAGCACATTCGTCTGGGCTCCACAAACAACCATGTTATCAGGAATGACTAAAAGAGGGGGATTTAATCTATTATAAAGCAATAGTTGTCTTTATTATCAAAAACAAATACATAAATGAACCCAAAATGCCATTTTGTTTCATACAACATAAGTAACTTCTCCTGTTTTTGTGTCGAAGCTTTATATAATTAAATTCCCACTCTTAATAAGAGAACATTCTGCATGCTATTTAACAGATGGCAAAGTAAACTAAGCAACTCATTCAACATATTCACACAAGTTGCTCCCCAAATCTGAGATTTTTTACTTGTACTCCACGTGGTCCAATCATTCAGCAACAAAGGCCTTTAGGTTTTATCAAACCTCACATTTTGGGAAACAAGGCAAGCATCACACATCACATGACATTGTTCAGGCATGCTGCAACCAAGAGTGTCACAAACATTGGCACATCCACGAGAGAGAAAGAGCAGGTACAGCCACTGCGCATAGGCAAACTGGCACGTAGATGCAAACTGTTGCAGTAACTTCTGTGCAGTTGGACTGTTGTATAAAACACCAAACTGACAGGAAGTGACCTCACTTCATAAACATCTACTCAGAGACAAACACAAACACATACACCCATTTCTTTTATCATTAGTTACATAAAACAACATAGCAAAGAGACATGTAGAGACTATACCCACCCACACATACATACACGCTACATCCTACACACATAGATACAGTATGTACTCATGATTTGACATTAGAGTGGTAATGGGAGGTAAAGAAAGATGACCTTTAGTGGCAGTGGCGTTGTTTCACTGGGGTATGCGCGCCATCTTTTTTTAGGTTAAATTCTGCATATTAATGGTTGTGTGTGTGTGTGTGTTTGTGTAATAAAGTTTTTTTCAAATTGATTTTGTCTAAGCGCTTACTTTTATGTTCGGTTCGGTGTAATGGAACTATAAATACATGAAGTACTGTTTTGATGGAGAAACAAAACC
>JAOUQT010000036.1:8698070-8713496 GCA_025769995.1 Xyliphius kryptos
GGTATTTTTCATACAGAAAGTGCAAAGCCTTAGCAGCAAGCCTTCACATGCTTGACCCTTTGATGGGAGATGAATAAGTAGGTCCTGGCCAGCTACAGCACGGGCATTTAACCGGAGTGGATTCCGAGGTCGAATTGAAATCCATTAGGGTTCGATCAGCTTTAAATAAAAGATTTGAGAATTTAGAATAGATATGTGACTTACGGCCCGTCTGGCAGGAAAGCATCATGTCACCAGGGTCAAGCTGTGCCCTAAGGCTGATCATGTCATAAAATGTCAAAAGGTCAGATATGACAGTAAGATCAGGGAGGTAGGGACAGGAACATTCAGGCAGAGAAGGATGAGTGAATGCTTTAAGTTGCAAAACTCGATTTAGAAATGGCCTTCTCTACATTTTAAAGAGATGATCACGTACCTGTATCCCATCATGCAGCAGCAGGGCACAGTCAGGGCATCACACTACACTACAGGCTCATTACCTGAACGCTATGCCAGCTCATTATACCACTCCCCCTTCGAAAGTGTGATGGGAAAAGTGAGTTTACTGTATGACTTGATCGATATTTATTCACAGCACAGAGTTCACTGATTAGAGAGTATGGCCTCACTGCATTGTGTGTGCACTTGGAGGTGAAAGCAGGTGTATGATAAGGCATTTGTCCGTCTTGGGGGATTGGTGGTGAGACAGGCTTTACGTTTTCGTGATTGTTATCCGAGTTATAACTTAACAAAATGAACAAAAAATCAATTAAACAAATAAAATAATACATAGTGAATGTCCCTGGTACTCATTCGCACCATGCCGCTGTGGAAACAGACCTTAATTAAGTCTGGTACTCTCAACCGAGTCTGAAAATTTATCTAATCACATAAGTCTATAAGGGAAGATCAATTTTTGTAGTATGACAGCAATAGAAAAACCTAGTTCATGAATTGGGCTTTGAGACCACAACTTCAGGGACCGGTGTTCCAGTGGGACCATGCATTAACACTACAATTAGTGATTATAAGCATGCACAGGGGTGAGGACAGTCTCAGCACTAAAATGGAAGTGAATCAACTGTTTGCAGGACAGAAACAGTTCAGAGTGGTTCCCTGTCGTGCAGCAGTGCGCTTGAGACTTTAAAGCCATGCCCAAATGTGTCGCATCAAAGATTTGGGGTTGACATTCAACCAAGAATATGTAACGTGGATATGTTACTCAGAGACGAAAGGGAAGAAAGACACAAGACAACATAATGATGATGGTGAATTAACGCAGCCACACACAGTTCTTCACTGAAGCCTCTTAAACACAATAGTCAGATTTAGCAAGAATGCTGTAAAGATCACCAGAGGCAGAAGAATGACACCAAATTACAGACATGGATGTTTGGCAGGTGAAACCTGTGAAAAACAATGCTGTACAGTCCTTGGAAACTCCTGGTTTCAAAACACAATCCAAGTCACAATGCATTTTCCCAAAGAACCCAGCTCAGGAAAACACATCTAACTCTCTAGTAAAGAAAAATCACATCACAAAAACTCAACTCACAAACAAAAAGTTAAATAAGAAGAATAACACACACACACACAGATACACCACACACAAACGCTTTGACACGTACAATAAAAGGGCAACCACATGACTAGGAGAGTTATATAAAGAAATCCAGATGACAAGTGAGAAAAAGTGTACTATTCACACCAAGCCCTGCGTTCACAGCATTCTTGTTAAACAGGCATGAGAGGACCTCAGTGTTTAAGTTCTACTTGGATCTTAACTGCGCTGCTGTTCCGCCATCTGCTGGCTCATGACTGTACAGCAGCAGGTTCACTCCATTCACAGTGTTCAGAACTGACAGGTATTCTAATAATTGGCAGTGAGGAAAAAAGTGCCCCAAACCAAAGAGACTTGAAAAGCTGATCTCGATCATTTCACATCTGAAAACAGTGATGAGTGCTATGAACATGTCCTGTACAGCAGTGGCCAAGGAATGGTGGAAGCAAACGAAAGGCAGATCGAACTGTGTTTCTGGAGGCAATGCTGTTTCAGTATCAGTAAACATCCCACAGGACTCTTGCCACTTTCGAAAACAACAGTAGTTTGCAACATTTTGCAAACGTTCATAGTGATGGGATAGGTGGAGGTGCACAACTTACCCAAAACTACTGTTCACTCTTTTGTGTGCGATTGTTTTATCACTATATGTTGATTTTCGGAAACTGGGAGTAAAGCCAGTTTCAGCAAAGTTTTAACACTTTCAAAGAGGCCTTTGTACTAAGAACAGAATAAAAAGTGGGAAGCTAGGGGTGTTCAGGAGCAGGATAGCGCTGCGGTCGATTGTAGAGTTATTTAATGATGTATTCTTGCTCTGGGCTGAGGACCATATAGAAAAGATGATAGGCACGGGGTGGATGCAGCAGCTAGACTGGGACATGCAACATAAATAAATAGGTCGATATACAGACAGAAAGAAAGATAGATAGGTAAGTAGGTAGGTAGGGAGGGAGGGAGGGACTTTTTTTACTTTTAACAATGCTTTATATTACCCAGGGTTACATTTCAAAAGGTATCAAGAAGAGACCTTTCAACAAATATTGAAGAATTAAATAATCACTACGGGCCGCACGGTGGCTTAGTGGTTATCACATTCGCCTCTCAGCGCTGGGGATTCCCGGTTCGAATCCCTATCTGGGTGGAGTTTGCATGTTCTCCCCGTGTCTGCGTGGGTTTTCTCCGGGTTCTCCGGTTTCCTCCCACATCCCAAAAACATGAAGGTAAACTGAATGCTCTAAATTTCCCTGTATAGTGTGTGTATGTGTGTGTGACTTTGTGAGTGAGTGTGTGTGTGTGTGTGTGTGTGTGTGTGTGACTGTGTGAATGAATGTGAACCCAGCAATGGATTGGCGCCCCGTCCTGGGTGCCCGAGACGTTCTCCCCTGGAGGGAGGGACTTTTTTTTTACTTTTAACAACGCTTTATTTTAACAAAGGTTAGATTTCGAGGGAGGGGGGTAGGTTGGTAGGTAGATAGGTAGATATATAGATAGATAGACAGATTGATAGATGTAATCAAATAGAGCCAGAGACACTGCTCTGTCTCACAGGGATCCCATTTTTACTCACAATGTATCACTACCAGTCAGGGGGTAAAATACAGAGGCAGTGTCCGGGGCAGCAAGAAAGGAAATATATCACAAAACGTGTCAATTGTCATTAAACATAAAATAATCATTAAAAACCATGCCTTTACTAAACATTGAGACAAAGAAACAGGTAAATCAAATAGTTTTGGGTCGACTTAAGTGCCTGCCGTATTTTAAGAAGCAGTTGAAAACCCATCTTTTTAGGACTGCCTTTCTTAGTTTATAGTTTTTACTTTAAACTTAATACTCTTTTTATGCTCTTAATCTTTTAAAGTTTTTAATTTATTTTATTCCTTTTATATTTTAGCTTGTTGTGTTGTCCTGTGATCCCTGTTTAATCTGTTTTCGACCATAATTTTTATTGTACAGTGTCCTTGGGTGACCTGAAAGGCGCTCATAAATAAAATTCTATTATTATTATTATTATAATTATGAACCCAGTGTCCAGTAACCTCAAACCGCCCCCAGCTGTGCTACAGGTAGCAAATATACTTTAATGGGAGGAATAATGCACACTTACAAGCCCAATAGTTTTGAGGCTCGAACCCTGACCTTTCCCTCACATGGTTATCAGCTGCATTATTCATCCCGTGGTTAACTGATTTGGACAAGTGCTTATATAGGTCAGGTAATAATGATGCATTATTTCTTCTGTCATGTTAATGCCCTCTCCACTCCAACAGAGGACTAATGAAATACCTGCCCAAATGCACACCAATTCCATTTGGATCTAATGATCTGTGCTGGAGTAATTACTGACAAAGAGTCGAACAGGCAGTAGAGTGAGCTTCTCCACTCAGCAATACAAATCCTCATGACTCTTTCCTTTCTGCTTCACTGCTTTCCTGTCAGAACGTGTTTGTGGGGGGCTGAGGCGGTGGAAGTTGACGCTGGTAAAGCTGAGTAGCGTTAACGCCAGGATCTCTGAGTAAACAGGGTGGATATGATTAGTAAAATGATTGGGGGCCACGAGTGTGTTTGTGGTGTGTATGATGAGGGTGGCCAGGGCCTTTTGTTTTTCCACCTGACTGGTGCCATTATCTCAACATGTCTCTCACTGATGCTAGCAGGGGCAGACAGCCTCTCTCTTCAGCACTGCTAATCATGTCATTGCCTCTTTCCATCTCCATTTCTCTATGTCTCTTTTATCCCTCATGGTCATTAGCATGTCGATGACTAACTGCTTTTTTCTCCCCATAGTCTTTTTCTTTGTCATCATTACTCACTGAGCCCACCTTCCCCTTTCTTCCTTCTTCAGTCCTACAAATTTATTGTATAACACTAGAACCGGTCAATAAAAACCATAAAATAGGATCATTTAACAAAATAATTAAATATAGATCAAATCCTTAGCAAAATCACTACATACAGTAAACTACACCACCAGGATTATCCAACCAACATAAATTTAACTGGATCTTGTTAAGTCTGGTCCGTCTGAGCAAGAGGGTGGCCTGAGTACTTACATCTCTTGCAGCCACATTTTTTGATCCTTTTGGGATCTGTGATGTCATCATGACAAGCTTTGCAGTAGAAATATGCTCTGAGAAGAAAACAGCATGAAATTATTATTCTGAATTTACTACGTTTATTGTGTCTTTCCAAGAACAGGATCTCATGAACGATACCTTTTGACCTCTTTGGCGTCACTGGCAATGAAGAATCCCAAGGTTCCCTCCTGCATCTTTACATGGTTGCCAGGGTTGATCAGAATACTGTTCAGTCAGACAAAACAAAGTCACACTTGTTAAGAGTGAGCAAAAAATATTAACAGCCAAATGCTCTAATCAAGAGGAATGGTACGCCATCACACATTAAATTCTATTTTCTTCCAAATTATGTATTTGATCCTGTGGTATGCTGAAAGAATAAAGACTTGCACAAAATAAGTATAATGTAGGTCTGATTCCTTCATCCAAAACAATCAAAATACACAGAAGCACTGGCCAGTTCTGCTCCCACTGATGTTTCAGAACGTTTTATTTCACAAAAGTAATAAATGAAAGATATGAGTCCTGCGTTTTTGATACTGTGCACAACAGATCAAGTCTTCATCTTCTTCCCATATTATTTGTGATCATCAAACATGAAACACAGCAGATACCCAGACTTGTCTTAAGCTATGAAACTGTTTTAAGTGAATAAATTGAAATTGCATACAGCACTGCAGCGTTTGGTCTGAGTGCCGCCAGGCACACCTGACTTCAAGCTAAGATTGTGCAGATCAAAGCGTGCATCTAGACGAATTTCAAAAATGTGCCTGTCCAAATCCACAACTATACATTAGAATTGTTTTAATAATGGGCATATTAATCTGTTTTTACAAAAATGACATGATCCAAATCAGACTTGTCGTCATGCATATTTGTTTAGCAGTCTGACCTTCAGGTTTTGACTCAGTAGCAGGCGATTCAAAACAATATCATTCATTATTGTTTAAATCAGCCAGCAGAGCCCAGGTCTCTCTGGGATGTAACATTGTGGTAGGGAACCGTTTTCCCATTTTTTTCTTGACACAGTTTAGAGTCAAAGTTCAGAAGTGATGACAGAACTACGACTGAGCCACTGTATCATTCCCCGTTAATTAGACAGAGAAGGGACGACACGACACAGTTGTTAATGCTTGCCTTTTATCAGGAGTCATAAATGAGTTGAATGGAGAATGCAAGACTGGACAGACACTGGGCCTGAACAGAACCCAGATGAAAATAAAGAGCCAGGCAATGCAGCCCAGTTGTGAGAACTATCATGAAACAAAGCCACACTTTAAATTTGTTAAAAGAATTTTTCATCTGGGTTCCACAAACAACCATGTTATCAGAAACGAAGATCAAAAGTGGGGGGATTTAATCAGTGATAAAGCAGCAGAGTACCTTTTACTTTTAAAAATCTGTTCTACTTAAGTTAAGAGTTCTCAGATTTTTGTACTGAAGCTTTAGATGATTAAACACTCCCCACTTTATAATAAGCAGTACATTCTGCATGCTATTTAACGGATGAAAAAGTGAATAAATTGACTCGTTCACCAACATATTCACATACATTGCTCCCCAAATCTGAGATTTTAAAATGTTTGGCTTGAACTTGCAAGCCCCCAGCAACCCAAACATGTGTCAAATCGTCTGATCAAACCTCATATTATGGGAAACAAGGCAAGCATCACACATGACGTAACAAAGTTTAGACATGCAGTTACCAAAAGTGGCACAACCAATGGCACATCTACGAGAGAGAGAACAGATGCTGCCACCGTGAAGTGGCACGTAGATGCAAACTGTTGCAGTAACTTCTGTGCAGTTGGATTGTTGTATAGAACACCAAACTGACAGGAAGTGACCTCACTTCATAAACATCTACTCAAGAGACGCACAGGCAATAGGGCACATGATGAGGGACAGCTCCACATGACATTGCCTTAGACAGACAGACACACACGCACTCACATACACTCAAATGTATGCAGACGCACACACACACGCTAACACACACTCAAATGTACACACACACACCACCTACACCCTAAATACAACAAATAGACAAGTAAACACGTAAAATTTAGACACTCAGATAAGCAAGCACACACGCACACACACACGAAAACACACACAAAACATTCTACACACATATATACAAATGATTAAGGTGTCAGATAAAGAAAGATGTTGTATGAAAAATAGCTTTGTTCTACATGAACAGTTTTTTTGCGAGTTACATGCCACTTTGTAAATTGACAGGAATTGCAGAAAATGTTAACAGTGTTGTCAAGGTTCCAAATAACCACTGAAAATGTCAAATGGCTTTCCAGACTTCTGCATTTACAACTTTTGTTGCCAATAAAGATAGCCTTTATTTTTAAAACATGAAGTACTGTTAAGATGGGGATAACAGCAAACAACAGAAGGAAAGTAGGCATTAGTTTGAGTAGATATGTGTACGGTTGATAGGACAGCTAAAAAAAAAAAAAGAAAAGAAAAAGTCTAAAAACATAACAAAATGGAGATGATAAACAGTACAGACAAAGAAATGTGACTCGAATAGGAACTACTCTTTCTTTCTGCAAAGAAGTTAGTGCATTAAGCACAAGGCTCACAAAAAATAGACATTTGGTCATATTCGAGAACGAGGGTAGTACAATATCCTTAAGTTTTTCCAACAGTTGGAGCATCTAAAGTGTTGAGGGGTAAGAAAATGAAGAGGGCATACCGCTTTCTGCTTCTGCAAACAACAAGAAAACATTACAGATCACACATTTATTACAGAGGGACCCAAAAAGGAGATGAGGTTAAACGTATTACTTATAGTTGTGCCTTAACTGACCCTGCCCTGAAAGCAGAACTGCAATTAGAGGGCAAACCAGATCATTTGCCTTGTTGGGCAAAACAGCTATCAATAGCTATCACCTTTGAACTTTGTGACTAAAGGAAACACCCCAGTATAGTTTTAGGATCCATCTGGGAAAGTCATTCGGAAAAAAAAAAAAACACGAACACTGAATTGTATCCTCTTCTGCTTTTTACAATAACAAAGTCATTTTTTAAACGTGTTACATTTTGACTTAATTTCACTACATACACCAGGTTCACAAAAACTACAAAAAATAAAAAGAAAAAGAAAAAAGAAACCAAACCTAAAAGGTTTGTAAATGTAAAACAAAAGATGTTGTGCACTAAATGATCTAGAACTAGAAAATTAGGATCATAAAGAAGGCTTTAAAGACACGAACCAAAACGTATATAAATAAATATATACAATATAAAAACAAGATTCCGTGCTTTGTTAATTCTCTTGAACCTTTATTTAACTATTGGGACAAACCCAATATTTTTCATATTTGTCTAATTATGCCTTAATAGAGCCTGATCTTTATCGCTACAACCTATTTTAATGCTACCTCACATTTTCTAAAAGAGATGTTTGAAGTACAGAAGTACAGAAGGCTGTTGCATGTTGCATTGTCCTGTTAAATGAATGTCCTGGACGAAGTTGTCAGCCTGACACTATGCTTTTTTTTTTAATACCAATGAATGACGTTGCATTAACGTTACATTCACACACACCCAAGCTATCTATGCCATATCTCATAATACATTTTGATCTATGAAGCATTTGTTGATATCAGTGCCGTTTTTCTTTGCACAGAGAACTTTACAAACTTTTTTGCAGTGTGATGTATGCAGCATTCCAAATTAGCTTATATTAACGAAATAGAATTAAGCTGATCAATAAAAACAATGACTCACTAAAGTTATACAAAGGTTCAAGAGAAACAAGTCAATAAATCTTGTTTTTTATTGCAGTGTACAAAATGATTTTGTTTGGTAATTGGAGATTGTATTACAGGATTTTCAGGAAGTAGGAGGAAAACAAACTTATTTAAACGTGACAAAGAACCTACAGGAATCCAAAACTAACAAATCATTCATTACAAAATTCCCAGATGACAGAATATCATCAGGAACAAAGGTCATCTAGACCGTTTTTAATTTTTTGTATTATTTCTAAACTTGTAAATTGAAGAAAAATACATCAAAATGTATTAGTAAGAACACAGGAAGCTCTGAGGACAGGTTGTGGAAGTGGGAAGAGAGGTGGGATTTGGCAAGCTGAGGTTTTTGAGACAGAGTACTTCATGTTATTAGATTTATGGTTTAGTTAACAGAATGCAGGACGAGTGTATATTGATTGAAAGCCTTGAAACTCCTAAGAGTCAAACCTTCATCAATAGACTACAGTGAGTTTGAGCTGATGTGATGGCTCTATCGTGTCAAGTGGACTCATACAGTACATACAACTAGAATCATTGTCTGTTTTACAAAGCGACTCACAACGAGGGCAACATATACTGAAATGGACTGACACTGCTGCAGTGATAATGGCTTGGAATTTGTCCAATCAAACGTCAGATTGAATTATTCATTTATTTTTGATTCATGTTTGTGGGAACAGAGGTATCTAGGAAATTTGCTGTTGTTGAGGACCATAGAGACCCAACTAACTCGCAACTCTTTGGTCTGGAATATGTTTTATGATCAATCTGGAGGAGCAAAGAGGAACAAACCTGCTTTCCCTTTGCTCTGACTTGTATTCAATAGCAATCAACAACAATTTGAGTTTCACATAACACAGCCTGAAAGACAAAAAAAGGGAAGGTGTTTCTGCATCAGTTGTAATTTTATAACAATTTTAGATCCACACAAATCACACAATAATAACGAGTATGTTTATTCATATAGTTATTTAATTTGAAGTTATACAAGCTAAACTACAAACAGTTGATGAATTGCAATCAATAAAAAGCCAAATAAAAAAGGTATTAAGGTTAAATATTTATCAATACAGGTTATTTTTAGTTATTCATAAAACCTTAACAAGCTAGAGTACATAAGTAATCAATCTTTAAAATGACAAGGTATCTGATACAGCAACTCTTTATGCAAAGTGATTTCAAAAAAATATATTTATGATGACTGATGTATGTTGATTTTATTTTGCCTTTCGGAGTTTAAAATCCCTAGTGGTCATAAATTTTAAACTCAATGAGACATTATCTAATAAGAAACTTGGTAAAACAATAGTTTTACTTACTCACAAACTGTAGGAAAAGAAAGGCCCACAAAGGCACTGGACAGGTACTCTGTATACATTTCATTAGCCACTCCCTCCAGATAATACTTCTGCCACGTGTCTTCTTCAATCTGTAAAGCAGAGGCACATGGGGGCTCTTAATTTTAAAATAAGGTGACACGGTGGCTTAGTGGTTAGCACATTCGCCCCTCAGCACTGGGGATTCCCGGTTTGAATCCCAATCTGGGTGGAGTATGCATGTTCTCCCAGTGTCTGCGTGGGTTTCCTCCGGGTTCTCCGGTTTCCTCCCACATTCCAAAAACCATGAAGGGAAATTGAAAAGCTCTAAATTTCCCTGTATAGTGTGTGTATGTGTGTGTGTGAGTGTGTACCCAGCGATGGATTGGCGCCCTGTCCTGGGTGTATCTGCCAAGCGCCTGAGACGTTCTCCCCTGGATAGGCATAGGGAACCCCCCCCCCACCGCGACGCTCATAAAGGAATAAGCGGAAGATAATGAATGAATGAATGAATGAATGAATTTTAAAATATATTTTGGAAGAAATACACAACTGGTAAAAAAAATACAAAATTGAACACCAATACATAGTGGAAACTAGCAGCTTTTGTTAGCAGGACTTGGTGCTAAATGGTGGGCTCATTGTGAAAGGCAGTGTAGGCTGTTTTCCATGTCCTTTATCATCCCATCACATTTCTGATGTGCAGGGCAGGTAGAACTTTGATAAGCAATAGAGCCATTAGGCAAAGCTTCCGTTATTACTCTGCCATCTCCAGCACAGCATTTGTGTGACAGCCAGGATGCAGTGTGGCTTTCAAAGGCAGGCACAACTCAAAGAGAACACCCCATCTCGGCTGGGCTAAGAGCTGTTGAGCAATTTTAAGGACTGTGCTAATAGAAGGGGTTCTTGTCATCTTACACTAAGGAGATGGCAGCCATTTACTTCGGGGTTCCTAAATTACCTCGCACATTTGTGTCACAGCCTGTCAGGTCTGATGTAAATGCTATGGGCATGAGCTCTTCCAGCAATAGAACAATAATTTCTTTGAGATCCTACGGAGAACAGGAAAAGCAATGAACAAAACTCTTCTGTTTACAGCCCATGTGAGGTGATAGCCATGACAATGGAGCACTTCAGCTAAGTCATTGCTCCTACAGTTAGCTAATCGTCTTTCTGAAAATGTATTCTTCAACCAATCCACTTGCTGCCTCGCCACAATAGGTACCAGTGTTTGCAAGAGGGTACAAGAGTCTCATTAACACTCCTCTATGCCCTGATGATTTATTTCCTGAGTGGCCATTCAAGGCAGTCTATTCTGTCCCCTTAGTCGAGTGTGTCCAATGATACAGATTGGTGATACGCTTTCACGCTATTGGACGATCAATGTCGACTACAATTCACACTGGCTAAAATATTATTTTTGCTTGTTTTTTTAGCAACTGCTATTATTCAACTGCTTTGTTGTAAGAAATTAAAAGATAGTCGGCACTGTGGCCTAGTGGTTATTGCGTTTGCTTCTTAGTACGATTGATATATATAACAAAACACAAAAATATATACTTTCATCTGCAAATCCTATCAAATCATTTTTAATAAACAGCTTATGAACTATATAACTTGTATGGGTATAATTTAAAAACATGCTTAAACTGAGGAGTGGGCACTACTGGAGGCAGTTGAATCCCAGGTTACATCAGTGTTGCGTCTTTGCAGCACTCTGAACTAAAGGGGATGGGTGTTTTAATTGTTTTCAATATTTTAAATGAAAAGTGAATAACCCCAAACCCCCACCAAGAAAATACTCATTGCTAAATTATACCTCTATTTATTTTAACACATGAGCAGTACGTAAGAGTTCCACCCTGAAAACAAGAATGTGCCAGAAATCCCAAAGTCTTTACATTTCGGAAAAAAAAAACAAAAAAAAAAAAAAAAAAAAAACAAAACAATTTACTCTTCAATTTGAAACAGTTTCTGTTTCCCTATATATCCTTTCTTCACCTTTAGCCAGCCTCACACTGTCACCTTAACTACACAGTCATCCACCCAATTCATCACAAAGCCACAGACTAGAAACAGACAACCTTACTAATGGAAATCTATCCCTCGTAAATTCATATTTCCCCATCCATTCAGATGGTTTTAAAGAGTGTGTGTGTGTGTGTGAGTTTCTATTTGCTCAGCCAGGATATAAATACAGAATGCTTTGAGGTCCTGCTTGTTGTCTATGGAACTCACACATGGTTCATATTTCTTTGCTATGTCAGCACACAATGGGACAGTAAATTCAGCATGAGAAAAGCCACTAATTTCTGTTTGCTCCTCTGCATCGACATTAACTCGTGTCAATTACCTCATAATGGTGACAGCATTGCAGTGCCGTTGTCATGAGTGGGAAACAAATGAGATGCCAGAGCTTGTGTGATGATTTATATTGTAGTGTAATGGCCACAGTGATTGAGCTTAAGTGGAGGCTGACTGGGAAGCTGATTCTACTGTATGAGGCTGCGACAGATGACGGTGAGCTTTATCAAAGCCAGAGGTCAGAGCTGACATTACCTTGATGTATGACCTCATGGAGAAGAGGTTGGCGAGCATGGTGGAGAGGCCCTGTGCCAGGCAGCTCTGGGCAATAAAGCCTGCCTTTAGCTCAGCCAGACAGATCGCATCATCGCCCTCCTTCCAGTTCCAGCTGGGAATGTTTAACAAATGGGCCTAAACACACACGGGATGAAAAACCTATGAAGTCAGGAAGATGCACTGCCTTGATGCTTTACAGAAAAGTGCATATTATTTAGAAATATTTGTAAACTCTCGCTGTAAAATGGTGCAACGTACAAAATTAGGTCTTATCATGATGCATTTGTTTTAAGGGTAACTTAAAGATAAAAATCTCAAATGTAAAAATCTGGTTTTACCTTGTTGTGGTACTGCAACATCTGAGTGATTATTCTTATCTTTGGGTGGTAATTCTTGATGGAGATAACTCTGTAATAAAATAACACATAAATAAGTTTATACTGAATATACAGTACAGGCCAATGGTTTGGACACACATTCTCATTCAATGAGGTTTTTTTTTCACGACTATTTATATTCTCACTGAAGGCATCAAAACTATGAATGAACACATGTGGAGTTATGTACTTAACAAGAAAGGTGAAATAACTGAAAACATGTTTTATATTCTAGTTTCTTTAGAATAGCCACCCTTTGCTCTGATTACTGCTTTGCACACTGTTGGCATTCCCTCAAGGAGCTTTAAAAGGTAGCCACCTGAAATGGTTTTTAGGTGTGCCTATAAGGATTAATTAGTTAATTAATATGAATGCCAAGAGTGTGCAAAGCAGTAATCAGAGCAAAGGGTGGATATTTTGAAGAAACTAGAATTTAAAACATGTTTTCAGTTATTTCACCTTTTTTTTGTCAAGTATATAACTCCTCACCTGTTCCTTCATAGTTTTGATGCCTTTAGTGAGAATCTACAAAGTGAATAGTCAGGAAAATACAGAAAATCATTGAATGAGAAGGTGTGTCCAAACTTTTGGCCTGTACTGTATATTAAAAAAAATATACTACAACAACTATGCATTCCCAGTTTGGCATTACATGGTCTAATAGACCATGGCAATGGATAACAAAAACAGATTAACAAAGTATAGTAACTAATTAACAAAGTAGTGGTGAGTTGCTTAAACTATAGGGCAACTTCTAGTTACATTACAACATACAATACTGTGTATTGTACATAAATCTAAAAATCAATGAATTATTTGCAGTTGTAAATACAGATGGTCTAATGGAGTCTGAAACTATGATTGACAACAGGCTAAAGGAAGTTTGAGCAAATGTAAACAAAACTTTCTATGTTGGTCAGTAACATGAGTGACATAAAGAATGTGATTGTGTGGAGGGTAGGAGGGCATAGCATGTTACCTGCAGTTGGATGCATACCCCCACAGTAATTTATATTAAGGTTTCAACTTTTCCCCTTTGTGTTCTGGTTAAACATGTGGTTTATATAGGTCTTTGTGTCCGTAATTTTTGTTGTTTAAATAAATGTGTTGAATTCTTTGCCTCTTGTGGTATTGGTGTCTCCTTAGACTGGGACGCTAAACCACGACCACCAAGTAAATCCCATTGGGAATACATTTACATTTTATCCAAAGCGACTTAAAATTAAGAGAGCAAAAGAAGTCAGTAATTAAGGAAAAACTAGCTACGTAGTAGCTTCATCAAAAACTTTTTTTTTTTTTTCTAGCAAGTGTCTGTGGAAAAGGTGGAAGAGAAGTTTCTTGAAGATGCTGAGTGAGTCAGCCTTACAGATAGTGTTGGGAAGAACGCTTCACCATAAAGCAGTGGTGAATGAAATGTGAGTTGGAATCACCACGATGAGTTGGAATCACCAGGCGACATTCATCACTAGAGTGCAGTGAACGAATTCGGGTGTATTTAGGAGACATTGATTTAAGGTAAAAGATGGCAGATCCAAAGATTTTACAGAATAAAACAGACAAAATGCAATGAATTCAACAGAAAAGAGCAAAAGTGTTCTGACCTCATGATGTTGGAGGCATCCTCAGCATCAGGGTCAGCACAGTATTTGTTGGCAAGAATCAAGCACGCATCTGCAGACTCAATCTACAGTGATGAAACAAATCAACGTCAATCAAAATGCTTTAACTAGTGGTGCAACTCTACAGCTTCCACCATAAACATAGTTACCTTGACTCGAGCAAGATCATGTGGGTTCAGAACAGATCCCTGGTAGAACTCTACCTGAGTAAAGTGACGTTTAAACAAGGCTTCCAGCTCAAGATTAGGGGAAATACTGCAGACAGACGCACACAGATAGAAAGACCCAGGCGTCGAGTCATACAAATTTCAACTGGAAGACTATTCTTCTATTTAAAAGGTTTTGACTTGTTTATATCATATAATAAATATTATCTACTTACTTATGGAGAAAAACAATTTCTACATTGACATCATCCCTGTCCTTGTGTAGGAAGTCTTTTAGGAAGTTGGATACACTTTCAAGTGTGATATGACCACAGACCACAATGTGCCTACAAAGAGGGGAACGATCTTTAAATGTAAAATGATAAAAAGGCGAGACACTGAGTAAAAAAGAGCACTTAATTTTAAATCTAATTTAGTCAACAAATTCAAAACAATGTATATTCATGATTTTTAAAAATCTAACATTTTTTCTACATTCTGCCAATTATTAAAATAATTGCACATGGCATGATATTTATTCATCCTAAATAATCAGGAACACAGTCCACCCTCCGATTTAAACCATACACTGGCTGTATTATTGACCGTAAGGAAAATGGACCGGCTGAAATGCCACTTTGGTTTAAGTCCATTGGGAATTCAAACCCAATAAGGCTTTCTGGCATCTTCATGAAAACACATTACACGTCAGTGTAGTTCTGCATACGTAACAAAACATTTACATCAGAGCTCAACTGAACTAAGACCCTGTCCTGTCCTTGTGGCGTATGTGTGGCCACTGTTACCAAATTCAGGCTTAAGGCAAAACTAAATATGTTTTATTAATCTGTTTTATGGCGGCACGGTGGCTTAGTGGTTAGCACATTCGCCTCTCAGCGCTGGGGGTTCCTGGTTTAGATCCCTATCTGGGTGGAGTTTCCATGTTCTCCCTGTGTCTGTGTGGGTTTCCTCCGGGTTCTCCGGTTTCCTCCCAC
>JAOUQT010000036.1:8744494-8756458 GCA_025769995.1 Xyliphius kryptos
GGAGGAGGAGGAGGGAAAAGATGGCGGCCATCAACTAGAGCAGGACACACGGGGACAGACAGAGAGAGAAGATCAGAAAGAGTGAGTAGATCCGCTTCGTCCTGCCTCCCACCCCGACACCCCGACACCGAGAACACTCTCACTGCGTGCGGTTCAGTCCATGTGCGCGCGCGCGGGCGCGCGCCTGTGTGTGTGTAAGCTTCATTTGGAGAACGAAGCTCGACGTGAAGGACCTTTGTGGAGCTTCAGTATCTCTGTCTGTCTGCTCTCAGTCTTTCTCTCCTCAGGGTTCTGGTTCTGGGTGGTTTGGACGTCGTGCAACTTAAGATCTAATTTAAATAAAATGTTAAATTAATTTATGAAAATGTAAAATTAGAGCAGAAGCTCTGAGTGAATCAGAGGAGCTTCCTGTTCTTCTGATTTATAAACACTGTGGATCTGCTGGAGGTGTGTGAGACAGAGGGGTCCAAAAGATCTAGCTCTGTGTGTGTGTGTGTGTGTGAGAGAGATAGAGAGGGAGAGAGAGAGAGAGGAAGAGAAGAAGGAGAAGCCATTGCGATTCTTTTCTTTCCTCTGGGATCGTCCATTAAGCGACAGTCAGAGTGGCACTGCTGCAGCTCCTCACCACGTCCACACACACGCACACACACACAGACACACACACATACACGAGTACAAAAAGCCAATGTTCCTCGCCAGCGTTCACTGTACACTTTGGATTAATTCAGCGCTGGTTGGATGTGGAACTGAGACCTGTGTCTGGACTTCCTTCATCTCCTCGTTCTTCTGAGACATCACTCTGTTTAAAGATCTTCTACCATCAGGTACGACGTCGTTACTACAAAAAATGGAGGCTGGCATCTGGGTCTCCTTGGAGAGAAAGGAAGGAGGAGGAGGAGTGAGACAGGAGAACAAAGGTCCACTTTCTTCTCTTGATTCTTCTCCCTGTTGTTCTTCTCCGAGGAAGCTGCTTCTCGCTCTGCTTCCCATTTTGGTTCTTGGTTGTGAAAAGGTTCAGATCTTTAGCGGTCTGTTCATCCGTGTCCTTGTAAGTGCACTGACTGCTTTTGGTCCTTGTATCAGATGATTGTTGGTGGTGTAGAGAAGCACTGAGTGTGTGTGTGTGTGTGTATGTGTTAGGATCACAGCTTAGATGAGCTGGGAATGCTAATGCTGCGAGTCACGTCCATGCTAATGTTCTACCAGCAGCAGTGTCCTTCACACGCCCAGAGAGAACTCTCTAAAGTTCCTGCTCCTGCTGCACCACACGGTGTGCGTCTTCACCACCTGAAATACTCAGAACATTGTTGTAAGGATTAAAGGCTGGCATCAGGAACCTCGTCTTTGTTTCCTGAAGCAGCTTCTGGTTTTCAGGCTAAATACTAATGGTTCTGGAACCCCGTTCCCCTTTTCTCTTCATTTTTGTGTGGAATTTAAGCTGATTGTTGTCCTGATTGTTGATGCTGATTACTAAGTCTCCTGCTGGTTGTTCTGAAGTACTCTAGCTTATTTTGAAAGTGATTAGCATGAAGAACGTTGGGAATCTGTCGATGTTCTGGCTTGAATGTTTTTCAGGTTCTTCAGGTTTGTTGTTGACAACAGATATAGCGCCTTTGAAATTATTGATGATGCAGTGATAGTGTGTGTTTTGTTTGATGATGCAGTGATGGTGCATGATGATGCAGTGATGATGTGCGATGATGTAATGATGATGTGTGATGATGCCCAATGATGCAGTGATGGTGCATGATGATGCAGGGATATTTGATGAAGCAGTGATGTTGCGTGATGCCTTATTGGTGTTTCATGATGCAATGATAGTGTTTGATGATGCAGTGATGATGTGTGTTGATGCAGTGATGGTGTGTGATGATGCAGTGATGGTGTGTGATAATACAGTTTGATGAGGCAGTAATGTTGCGTGATAATGCAGTGATAGTGTGTGATAATGCATTATTGGTGTTTGATGATGCAGTGATGTGTGATAATGCAGTGATATGTGGTGATACAGTGATGATGTTTCATGATGCAGTGATGATGTTTGATGCAGTGATGGTGTGTAATGATGGAATGAAGGTAAGTGATGGTACATTGAGGGTGTTTGATGATGCAGTGATGGGTGATGATGCATTGATAATGTTTGATGATGCAGTGATGATTGATGCAGTGATGGTGTGTAATGATGGAGTGATGTGATGATGCAGTGATGATGCAATGTTGATGTGTGAAGTGATTAGCATGAAGAACGTTGGGAATCTGTAGATGTTCTTCCCGTTTGTTGTTGACAACTGATATAGCGCCTTTGAAATGAATGATGATGCAGTGATATTGCATGATCATGCATTGATGATGTTTGATGATGCAGTAATAATGTTTCATGATGCATTGATGGTGTGGGATGATGCTGTGATGTGTAATGATGCAGTGATGGTGTTTGATGATGGAGTGATGGTGTGTGATGATGCAGTGATGGTGTTTGATGATGCAGTGATGAGTAATGATGCAGTGATGGTGTTTGATGCAGTGATGGTGTGTGATGATGCAGTGATGGTGATTGATGATGCATTATTAGTGTTTTATAATGCAGTGATGATGTGTGATGATGCAGTTTGATGTGATGATGCATATTGATGCAGTGTTAATGCAGAATGATGCAGTGTTGATGATGCGGGATAATACAGTGATGTTTGTTGATGATGTGTGATGATGCAGTGTTGATGTGGTAATGCAGTGTTGATGATGTGTGATGATGCAGTGGTGATTCAGTGTTTGTGTGATGATTCAGTAATAATGATCTGTGATGATGCCGTGTTGAAATTGTGATGTTGATGGTTGATAATGGCATGTTTATGATGTGTTATAATGTGTTGATGTGTGATGATGCAGTGATAATACAGTGTTGATGTAGTGATGATGTGTGATGCAGTGTTGGTGTGTGATGTAGTAATGATGTGTGATGATGCAGTTTCGATAATGTGTGTTGATGCAGTGATGATGATGTGTGTTGATGCAGTGTTGATGTAGTGATGTGTGATGATGCAGTGTTGATGTGTTAAGTTAATGCATTAGTGATGTATAATGATACAGTGTTAATGATGTGTGATGATGCAGTGTTGGTGGGTGATGATGCAGTGTTGATGTAGTCATCATGTGTGATGTGATGATGATGTGTGATGATGCAGTATTGATGTAGTGATGATGTAGTGTGATGATGCAGTAGTTATGATGTGTGATGATGCAGAGATAATACTGTGTGATGATGCAGTGTTGATTTAGTGATGATGCAGTGTTAATGTGTGATGATGTACACTGTGTTCCAAATTATTATGCAAATAATATTTTCTCAGATTTTCCAAAATGACCTATATGAATTGCTGTCATTGTAATTTTCCAGGCATAAAGTATTAGAGTTCAATTGAACAAAACAACTGAAACAGATACCATCCAAAACCTGACATGAAAAATGAAAAGGTTGAAAACTCTGCTGTGCATAATAATTTGGAACATGCATTTTGAGTGTTTTATTATTTTTTAAATATACTGTTATCATTGGCAGTTTGTTCAAAAACCTTTCAATTGTACTGAAATGGTTGATGACTTGGAAATTACAATGACTGCAATTCATATAGATCATTTTGGAAAATCTAAGAAAATATTATTTGCATAATAATTTGGAACACAGTGTAGTGTTTTTGATGTCTGTTGATGCAGTGTTGATGATGTGTGATGACGCAGTGATGATACAGGGTTGATGTGTTATGATGCAGTGATGTGTGACTTTGCAGTGATGATTTATTGATGTTGATGTGTGATGATGTGATGATGCTGTGCTGATGTAGTGATGTGTGATGATGCCGTGTTGATGTGCAAAGATGCAGTGATGATGCAATGTTGATGTGTGATGCAATGTTGATGTGATGATGCTGTGTTTATGTGTGATCATGCAGTGTTGATGTAGTGATGATGATGATGTGTGATGATGCAGTGATAATGCAGAGATAAAGTTGTGATGATGCAGTGATGTTGATGTATGATGATGCAGTCTTGATGTAGTGATGATAAAGTCTGATGATGCAGTGTTGATATAGTGATGTTGATGTTTGAGAAAGCAGTGATGATCCAGTGATGTGTGATGATGCAGTGTTGATCTATTGAGGTTGATATGTGATGATGCAGTTTTGATGTGTGATGATGCCCTGTTGAAATGTGATGAGGCAGTGATGATGATGTGTGATGTTTTGTGATGATGAAGTGTTGATATGTGATGATGCGGTATTGATGTGTGATGATGCAGTGATTTGTGATGATGCAATGTTGATGTGTGATGATTCAGTGTTGATGTGTGATGATGCAGTTATGTGTGACAATGCAGTGTCGATGTGTGATGATGCAGTGATGATGATGTGTGCTGATGCAGGGTTGATGTGTAATGTGTGAAGATGCAGTGATGGTGATGTGTGATTATGCAGTGATGGTGATGTGTGATTATGCAGTGATGGTGATGTGTGCTGATGCAGTGTTGATGATGTGTGATGACGCATTCACCACCTGGTGTGTGTGTGTGTGTGTTGCTGCAGTCTGGTCAGTAGAAGCTGCTGACCATGATTTTCTCTGTGACAGTTGAGCAGGATAAAGCTTTAACACTCAGCAGAAATAAATCTCTTCTTCTTTACTCCTGGTTTAATACCTGAACTGCAGGTTTCTAGAGCCTGGAGGTCATGATGGAGAATGTAGTTGGATCATGGTTTGGTGGATATTCTGCAGGACAGGATGTGATGTGCCTGTATAGAACATCTGCTCATATAATCTAGTTTAAGTTTAGTTCTGCTGCATTACTGTATTACTCACCAGAACCAGATCACACAAACCTGAAAACCAGAACCTCCACTGTGAGGACTTGAATGATTCTTGTCATTGGCCACGTTATTTGTCACATTAGGTCACATGGTCCTACACACTAAGTACAGTTTAAAACAGCAGGATCACTGCAGGAACATTGTGGTTCCCTCACTGAGGGTTCCTTTAATTGCTCTAATGAGGAAGAGGTACTAAAGAGAGATGTGGAAGTGAAGGTTGTAATAATGTAACGGTAACTTCAGCTGTGAGATTAGATCTTTATTACATCAGACTGTACAGGTCCAGGGTTTTGCAGCTTCACCCCACTATCATACACACACACACACACACACACACACACACACACACACACACACACACACACACACAGAGCACCTGCACTGCTGCACACTGATATAAATTACATCTCATTATTACACTTTATTACTATTTCCATGATTGAGAATTTGTCTGGAGTCACTGAGAACCAAGTACTATAACCTCAATTAAACGCGGCCCAATGCTGCCACTGTCTGTGGAACCAGGGACTGACTAAATCTGAGAGAATCGGCTGATGATAAACACGTAGATGATCTGAAATAATTACAAAATGAAACCACAGTATGAAGCTCAGCGGAAACAAAGTAAACCAGAGAAGCCTAACAAGATAGGTAGGTAGGTAGCTAAGTAAGTAAGTAAATAAGTATGTATGTATACTTTATTGGTCCTGAAGTAGCATGTACAGTTTGCAACACAGAAGTATTACAGTAATTAAAAAAGAAAACAGAGACATTAAATAGTAATTGAGTAATTAGTAAAACTAATTTAGTAATAATTGTGCAATAATTAATATTAAATAAAAAATGTGCAAAAATAGCGTTTTTAATATAATAAAGTTAAAATCAAGCAGGAGCTCAGTGAGAATCATGAGAGCAAAACAAAGCTAAACAAGCTATTACAGAAGCTCCAAATGCTGGGCAGGCGATGGAGTACAGGTACCATGGAGCTGAGGAGTTTAATCACACAATGCAGTTCTACATTATTCAACATTATAACTATACATTTTTATTATTATTGGTATTTTTTATGAAGAGTTCCAGGTTTGGATATGTTGGTTCTACCTTCTGTTTACATTAACATCAGTGTTACTCGTCTCGTGCTGCTGGAACTTCACCTCTCAGTTGAAAGTCCCTTTAGGGCAGAAGAACAGCGTTCTCTTCAGAAGACTCTTTATTTAATGGACTGTCTGCTCGGTTGAGTGCTACAGTCTCTGCAGTACTGATTTCCCAGAATGCATTGCATGCTGTAAAGAAAGTGCCCAGTGAAGCATTTCACTGTTTCTCTCAGGTTCCTGTGCTGTGGGGCTCTGTAGATCATCATCCAACGTTGTTTCCATTCAAATAAAACAGATTGAATAAACAAACAGGTTCCTGTTGAAGTTCCGGCTTCATGATGAACCCAACACCATCAGCTTCATCAGATTAAAAGCAGTGTGAAGAACCTGCAGGATGAACCCAGCTGTGTCTAGGTTTGTAAGGAAACAGGAAGTCCTGTGTGACAAACATGCAGTAGGAAGCGTGTTGTTGGAGGAATTTAAGCAAGGAAGTTTTTGGAGGTCTTGTTAAGCAGGAATCTGTCTATTAGTTTATGTGGATCATTTCTGAAATTGACTTATGCTCTGTGTTGTGAAGAACCTGGCAGAGATGCTGACTACACAGTGTGCACTACAGAGGGGCTGAAGTTAAAACCATGTGGGTGTGAGAAGCATACCACGAACGTGGGTTCCGTTATGCCGTTGGTGGGAAAGCCTGTGTGTGGTTCTCTGAGCGCCTGCCAGGTGCTGCGGCTTCAATACACCAACACAATCTCAGGTTCTGTTAATATAGCTCTGGTTTATTTATTTGTGTTTATTGATGGTGTATACAAGATACAGATGGATGCATGACCGGGAACTCAATAACACCCTGATGCAATGTGTTCTGAGATCTGCAGACTCTGATTGGAGTTCTAGGTTCCTTTTTTAACAGTTTTGTTCCTACCTGGTATCTGAACATGTTCTCCTGTGATGTTTACTAGAACCTCCCTTAAAAACCTAAATCAATGTAATCATTACAATGAAATGCTTTTCATTTTAAAGCACTTGATTGGATTAGTGTTGTAAACGAGGTGGAGATGTTTCTGGATTGTTTCGGTAGCTCTGCAGATCAGATGTTATTCAGAGGAACAGCAGCTTCAGTTCTGCTTTTGGAAGCACCAACGGTACAGAGAGAGATACAGAAAGAGAGAGAGAGAGAGAGAGACAGAGTGAGAGATGAAGGGGGAGAGCGGAAGGTCTGTGCTGGAGGTTACTCATGCCATCTGTGTAATAAGATAGCGAGAGCTTCAGGGAGAGAGAGAGAGAGGAACAAAAACAGGAACAAGGCTCTCTTCATGGCCTTGAGGAGAACAAAATGGTGGAGCTACAGAGCTGCACTGTTGAAATGGAGTCCAGTGAGATTCAGCTGCTCTGAGACGCAACGTTAACTCTGACCCAGCTGAAGAGCTTGAAATCCACTCTCCACTCATCATACAGAGGATTCAGGTGGAGAGCAGATCTGTAGATGGAGATGAAATGTGACGCCCATGAAGGCTTCCTTCAGGCTCCATAAATATTTAAACATACATCATGTATTGTGGATGAAGGTAGGTTGGTGTACCGAGGAGCAGCTGCATGGATATACTGATGAATGAAATGTTTAGCAGGAAAGTCAGATGACCTTGTGAAGGTTTAAAAGCATTAATGTCCTGATTAATAAGTAAATGAGGGTAGGTGGATGTACAGATAACTCTAGGTGGATGAATGTAGCTGTTCTGCTGGGTTCTGTTGGTACTTTGAGGTTCTGCACCATTGTGTTGCAGTGTTATCCTCCTTGTGTTGGAGGCGGGGCTGATGGTGGTGGGGTGATGATGGAGGTAAGGGTGATGGGGGTAGGGGTGATGGAGGTGGGGTGATTGAGGGTGGCTGTGAGTGTGATTGAGAGGGTGTAAATGGTTAATGGCTGACCCATTTCTGCTGCCATCTGCTTCCTGAAGGGATTTAAGGTTGTGGAAGATTAGGATCAGCAGAACCACTCGACTCTCTACATCAATATCTGAACCTCCATCACTGCTACATCTGAACTCCTCCTGACACCTCGATCCCAAGATTTCTATTAACTGATCATGTTTACATTCATGTTTATTGATGAGGATATTTATAACTATAATTATTTATATTTGTTTATCTTTACTTTTGTTTATATTTACATTTGGTTATATTTATTACTATAAGATTATATTTGTTTATATTTATTAGTGGATGTTTTTCCATTCAGCTGCTGCATAATGTCTGCAACAGTCACAATGTTCTGTACAATGTATGGAGTACTGAGAATATCTGAAGTATGTATCAGAAGTTATCAATCAGCAGGTATGATCAGAGCAAGAAAAACTGTTCTGATTATGGTTCTGATGATGGTTCTGCTAATCTTCTGATGGTGATGATGGTTCTGATGTTTCTGTTGATCTGCTGATGGTTCTGTTGATGGTTCTGATGATTGATCTGCTGATGTTCTGTTGATCTGCTGATGGATTTAATGATCTGATGATGGTTAATTAATTAATTAGTTATTTAGCAGACGCTTTTATCCAAAGCGACTTACAGGTATCCAAACTTGGTTGGGGTCAGAACACAGGGTTCATACAGGACCCTGGAGCAATGAGGGTTAAGGGTCTTGCTCAAGGACCCACATTGGTAACTTCGATGGACCTGGGATTTAAACCCCCAACCTTCAGATTGATAGTCCAACACCCTAACCACTGAGCCACCACTCCCTTGTAATCTAGTGATGTAACCTAGTCCAGTTTTTAAAGTGAACATTTATTGCTAAGCAGAAACATTTATTTGTATTTACATTAATGTTTCCTGATTTAAAAGGATGTTGCATGTTTCAAGTATTGATACAAATGTTAAGCGTTCGGAGGTGTGCATTGTTGTTAAAAACGTCATGGCTGGACAAATCACTCAGATTTAAGACTCGGAACTACCCGTTTTACAATCGTAAATGTACACTTCTAAACTGCAAAGTGTGAGCTGCATTAAACTGCACTAGATGGGTTTCAACTGTTAAACATCATATTCGTATTGCATATTAAACTCCACAGATGCCTCAGCAGACACAGAAAAGCTGACATTTTAAAGAGACTAGAGAAGTCTAGATTTCTTTTGTAGTTTTGTCAAAGGACATAAAGATGGAGTAACCATAATTTATCTTGGCAACCCTAAGTAAATGATCTTCGTTATGTTTTAAATTACCTCAATAAGTCATTGTTAATTAACCTGTTCAGTGGTGCTGGTGCTATCTGCAAAAGCAGACCGTACCAAAAAGAGTCATTCATCATCTCATTCAGTCTTAACTGTGAAAAGAATCCCAGTCACACAGAATGAAAATGCAATTGTACATAATTTCCTACTATTCCTGCAAAGATACAAATAATAGTTTAACACAGCAACTTTTCAAATAACACATTATTTTGTTAAACTGAGAATACCTAAAACTCAGCGCACTACATTATTTTTATATTTCTTTTTCAAAAAAATGTTAACTGTGGTTACCAAATGAAGCGAGTTCCTAGAAACAACACCCTTTGGTGGATATTAAAGCTTGCAAATGCTATTTTAATCCAGACTTTTAATTTTTGTAGTTGTAATTTCATCCCACTCTTCTTTGCCAAAGACCTGCAGTTCTGAGATATACTTGGATTTATTTATTTGCACAGTTTGTTTATTGTGTATTCACAAAATCTTTATGATGTTTAGGTCTGGGACTGTGTAGACAATAGTATTCTGTTTTAGAAAATATATTCTTTTCTGCTTGAACATTTTACCAGATCATTTGATATTTGTTGTTTTCTCGGTATTTAATGGAATTTTGTAGAATTCATTTTTGCAAACACTGACATCACAAAGACAAGCATAATAGACACCAACATGCTTTATATTGATCATTAAATGCATTGTTTTTTTTCTACCTTCACTGATTATGACCAAAGAATTGGCAGCAGGCTTACAGCACTGCTGCCAAACCTCGAATGACGTATCTCGATCTGTAGAATCTGTAGAAGTCTACAAATTATAAGGAGATTGTTGCGCTCGTAGGTGCGGTTTCTGCCAACAACATTTCTATGACTTTTGTCTTTATGGCTGACTCTATGTTGCAGTCATATGGGAGTTTTGATTTGCTTTTTCTACCATGTAAACACTTCTTAGTCAAAGTTTCCAAAGTTGAATCGCAAATGTTGACATGATTTCTTAAAGAATCCCATGGTTGCTAAATGTAAGCACAAAGTATGAAAAGCTATCAATTGAATGTACCTGCCATTTCCTCATTGACATGCCTCAGAAATTATATGCAAATCAACATCTGAACCCTTGTCCAAAACATTCAGGGTTCTTGCAATATCTAGGGTGTCTAACCCTCTGGTTCACACTGATCCTGGGCAATTTAAAAAAACATAAGTAAATAAAAGAGAATAATGTCCTTATAAAAATATGTTGCATCTAAACCAAGCAACTATAACTGAACTGAAAACAGGTTGTAATGTCAAAGCCAGAGAGAAGTAACTCATTACTAATCTTAATAAAAGTTTATTGTTCATTGTTTTACTCACCAGTACTCTGCCTGTGAGAGTCTGTGCCGAGATCATGACACCTGCCCAGTCTTTCACCGAGGTCATCCAGCCCACTTCACTAGCTGGCGCATCTTCCTTTTCATCTTGGTTCTTTACTGGTCCATCAATATGACTGGTATTCACTTTCTGGGCCTCCTGCCAAAGACACAAAAAAGAGCGACTGTCAAAATATTCTGATCCTGAAGACTTTTCTAAGTGTATGATTAAAATGAATGACATGGCTGGTCTTTTCAGTGACTTGGTTGAGGTATTTTACAAATCTTCATCTTCAGATTTTTTTTAGTTTTTCTGTTTCTTACTTATACACTTGTATACTATGCGTAGACAATGCAAAATGCTAAATAATACTTTTTACCCAAAAATATCTGACTGCAGAGTCATAGTTTTACACTGGCAGTTTTAGGCCTTTTTTCAAAAACTTCCCACTTTTATAATTTTATTCAAATGATAAATATTTAACAAATGCAATTACAGTATAATGAGCTTTAATATGTGGGCATAAACAGTGGTTAAAACCTTTTACAATTGTTCCCTTTATTATAAATACAAAAACACGAACAATAAGAATAATTTACTGACAGTAACCTACAACTTGTATAGTTCATACTGGATTGTGCAGTGAAAATGTGATTTAAAGTAAAGCTTAGGACTGGCTCCTATTGGATTATGATATTCTATTAAACAAGACTGGCAGGGAAATTTATAGCGACATGTGAGACATCACCCGCATATTGGCAATGCTATCCATTTCTGAATGGGATTACACAATGTGACACATACAACCAGCACAAACAGCCTCTCTGTAAATCACACAAACACACAAATAAGAAGGCTCACACAATGTCCTAGGCTGGTGTAATACCAGATGCAGTGCATGTGAGTGAAGGCTGTTACCACTTTGGCTTCATTTTGCGACCATGGAGTACAGTGAGTAAAGAGCATAGAATTCAAGAGTTTTCCGAATATTTACAGATTATATATGTACCCCAATCCTCTCTAGTAGACTCCACAGACTTCAGCCATCTAATAATTCATCAGTGTTCACAAGACTACAAAAAAATTGCTGACTAAACACTTTGTTTCATTACTATTCGGTCCAGCAGATACAGCACAATACACAATTACACACCCATCAAATATTAGTGTCACAACTAGGGGTGTAAATAGTTATCAATTTAAATTGATTAATGAATTATACAGCCGGCATTTCAACACATCAATACGTCTGCAAGAGTATCGATTAAGGTGTTTATAATGTGTTTTCGTTTGCATATTTTTTACCTATGCTCCGACGTACACGTTATACCTCCTCTAAGGCTATGGGTGGCGCTACCTCATTATTGTCTTCCAACTTCCCTTATACTTCACAAGAGAAACAAGGCACAGAATTGTCCTTTATTTTAAATGTTGCCTCACATA
>JAOUQT010000036.1:8816809-8827509 GCA_025769995.1 Xyliphius kryptos
AGTACACAATTTAGCAGTTATGCATGTTAATGACAATTTAGCATTTCTTATTTACCAAGCCTGCATGTCTTTTGAATGCGGGAGGAAACTGGTGTAACCAGAGTAAATCAACACAAACACTGGGATAACATGCAAACTCCACACAGAACTTCTCGGTGATCGAATGTGGGTCCTCTTTGTTGTGAAACCATCCTGAATGTTTTTCAAATATATTATAGAGAATTTGAGGCTTCTGTGCATTAGTTTCTAAAGTTTTGTATTCATACGCTTCTTGTTTGTATATTATATCATTATATTCTACTATATTCTAAAATGGACTATTCAACGATACATATGCATTATGTAAAAGTAATAATGTCCTGATAATTTGTGGTCCTCTTCAGTCTTCTTTATTTTATAAACTTGTGTTGCTATTTTTCTTTAATGTTGTCGTGATTAGTGAATTTAATATTAAACCTTAAATCTTTTAACTTAACTCCATTTATCCAAACAGTAAATAAGGTCCACTAATTGTGGGTCCACTTGTTTTCACTGTATTATAAGAAGCAAATTCATAGAGCCATGCAAATTAATCTTTGGTAGGCAAGTGTGGTATAAAGAACCATTTGTGATAACTGAAGACCCTCCATTTCAGGACTCTCATTACACTTTTTGAGAAGCGTGAACACACCTTTGTGACAACATCTCATTATCAGTTCTCCAATACTGCACAAAGACAGAGACAAGTGATTCTCATTTTCATACACCCTCATAGCCACAGAAGACATTAACACTCCACTTTATCTCCAATACTGGATAACGAGTGCCTTGATTTAGCTTCAAAAGAATATATAAAAGAAAGGGATAAATGTGGACGTATAACTAAATATCAAATGCGTGAAAATTTGTATAAAATCTGGTTTATTTGGCATAAAGCGTGTAAAGTAATAAAAATATTACATTTTGCAAACATTTCATCACCACGTCAATCATTTGTGAATAAAATGCATGCATATACCAGATTCTAAAGCAAATCTCATCACACTGCATCACAGTAAAATCTGTAACAATTATAACAAACTGTAACAATTATTATAAATATCAATTTTTTATTGCAATTTTAACAGAATAAATGTTTCCAATACTAGTCAGTCTATTATACCAAAGTCACAAAATACCTTTGTTTCCATTTACATAGTTTTAAAAATTAGGGTAGGTAGCTAGGTTAAAGAACCACACCAAAACACCTTACTTTTCCTTTTTTTTATTCTTTCAGTTGAAGAGGTGCAAAACCCCAGAGTTTGACTTTGAGGAAGCAGTAATGCCATCTGCTGAAACCGTCAACACACTTAAGTGGAGACTCACTTCAAAGCAACAGTGGACAGAGACCTTTACTTTGTAAAACCATGCCACAGTGAGAGCAGCCTTGTTGCATCTATCCAGTCTAATCCCCACTGCACTTATGTGGATTTTCTTTATACATGATAGATAATCTTTTATAAATAAATCAGATAAAATTAGATGCTTGTAATCATATAGCATATATATAAAATCTTACGACTTACTTCCCCAACGGCTTGAAAAATCGGTGAACAGATACACATAGGACCAGGAAACCATAGATGGGAGTCGTAGTGATGAAATATTGCGAGCATCCCTGTCTAAGACTGGATCCTTTATTTTTACACTTTAGAATGGATTAAAGTCAAGTACGCTATGCACAAAAAAAAACCATACACTCCAAATTTGCTGACACAGCTTCTGGAGCTTGTGATGCTTAGAAAGATGTCTAAAACTGTAGAGTCTGGCTTCAAGAATTGTGAGGATACAGAGTCTATCTTTAGTCAACACGTGGCAGTTAAGGAAAGAAAAATATAAATGACCATCTTGTACCACATACAACGGAAGGATCAAAATGTAACCTGGCAGGCACATCACACACCCCAAGGTGCACCCTCAAATGCAAATTCAGCCACCAGCATTACACTATCACCACAAATACATTTCTATCTCAAGTTCCATAGCACAAGCCAATTTTTCAAAAACTGTTTGAGGACAGAGAGACAGAGGCAGATGTCCAACTTGAAAATAAAAATGCATAATGTGTCTTTTATGTTAAAATAAAAAAAAGAAAAGAGCATTATGTTTGAAAATTGTCTAAATACATTTAATGTAAAATTCAACCACTAAAGTGATGGACATGGGTGTTTTCCTTGTCTGTCAGCTTTTTCCCGCCACCAATAGTCTCCACAGAAAGTCACTTGCATTGTTGATACGGCGCGTTTTAGTGCAAATGCCTTTCCTGATGCAACGTTCGCCCTTAGGACCGGGCTTTAGTCTCCAATTCGCATAGCATGCATGGCTGCATGGGGGAGTACCCACGCCAACACAGGGAGAACATGCAAACTCCACACAGAAATTTCCCTAGGTTGCTCCATGCGGGAATTGAACCCAGGCCCTTGCTTTTAGGCAACAGCCCTCCCACTGCGCCACCATGTCCGCTAAGTAACAAACATAGTCTGTATGATGAAATAATTAAATGTCTTAAATTCTTTAAAGTGGCACAGTTGAACAAAAGACTCAAATCAATTATTGCAAACATTTGAGTGCAGTGGCTACTGATAAGAGGCACAACTAGGTATGATGTTTAAGTAGGAAATGCCTTTTTATATAGAAGATACAGTTTTAAATAAATATTTATACTCAATAAATGAAATTCTCTTACAAAAGTCCCATTTCGGTTTAGATAATAAGACTTTATCTAATAGTATAATTATGAGGACCTAAGTATTATGTTCATTGCAGCCCATCAATTCAGAATAATCTAATCCAAAAAAGAAATCTGAACAGAGAAAAATCAGGTTACAATTGACAATTTGTAATATAAAAAGGAGATATGAGCTCAGCTTTTATCGACCTGACGACATGTGTTTATTCATGCCAGGACTTCAGACACGGCTATAAGCGTCTAACAAACAATTCCGTTTACATCACACTCCTTCTGGCAGGGTTCCATCTTTCCTGAAGACGCCAGTGCTGTTTGATTAAATCTGGAGTGAACCCAGCTCAAAGTCACCCCTTTTTCTCCTCCAGACAGCAGAAAGACATAGCGCACAGTGCCTCAGAAGCAGAGGCACCACATAGTCCAGGAAGCCTTTTGTTCGGTAAGCTTGCAGCTTCCCGTAAGGCCACATAGGAAAGTTGAGGCACCAAGTGTAAGGTTCAGGAGGAGCAACAAATCAGGCTTCAGCACTGGTCCTATTATGTGCCAATATTTACAGTCATCTTGATGACAGGGAGAAAGTAAAGAAAGCCTGCAGCATGAAGCGCTCACATATCACATGATGTCACCCATTAAGAGACTTTCCCCTCTTTGTACATCAATATAATCCAAGTCACCAACTACAAAAATAGATTAAATTACATCATAGAAGTTATATTAAAAAAATAATAATAATAATTAAAGAGGGTGTGAAGGTGGAGAGACAATATGAGAAAAAGCGATGACATATTTTCTATATCTATATACACTTACTGTATAAATATGACCATGACAAAATATATGCTGATTTCATAACATATTGTAAACCTCTGCACTCATTCTTTACTTATTATCTCTTCAAATATATATAGCCTATTATAAGAAGTTTCTGGTGTCGGGCAGGAGTTTGCCACACATTCCCGTAGAGGGGCAGATTTTGTACAGCTCGTTTATTTAGTAACAAATCATTTCTGACCAAAGTTACCAGGAAATGATTTCAGAACTAGCTGCCGAGGGCTACTTTTACAGCAAGATCACACAATAGGAAAACTGATGGACTGGCCATGCTGGACATAAAGTTCGACAAGTGGTCTTTGCTGTATGACATTTCCAACAGTATTCGCTCACATGAGCTAATCCATAGGGTTCAATGACATCGGTCCACCATTTGAAGCAGCTAGAACAGCTTCAAATCTTCTGGGAAGGCTGTCCATAAGATTCAGGAGTGTTTATGGGAACTTGGAGTGTTGGACAAGACCTGGCTCTCAGGCTCTGCTCTAATTCATCCTAAAGTTCAATTGGGTTAAGGTCGGGCCCAGTCAAGTTCATCCACACCAGACTCCAGTCATCCATTTCTTTATGGACCTTGCTTTGTGCACAGTCATGTAATTTCATAGACCTGTGGCCATGGAAGTGACTGGAACGCCCGATTCCAATAATTTGGATATATAAGCAAACAGTGTACTCCATGTAAAGTTTTATACACTGATTCAAGCTTTAACCTTTCAGTGTTCATACTGTTAGATTACCTGTTGACAAACTTCCTGCTAGGAAGTCCAATCATTTACAGGATCTGATGCATTTTGCCATAAATTGTGAGCTTTACCAGCTGCGAAAATAAAATTGCCTCTTTCATAACTACCACAAAAGACTTTAGACTGTCATTAATGTTAAAAGGAGGAAATACACTATAAAGAACTAAGGAATTAAAATTTAATCAGGGTTATTTGGGTAGTTCAATTATTATGATTAAAAAAAAAGACATATATACTTGTTTGATAAGAAATGGCATTGATAACAACTAACCATGAATAAATGGATTCATCATTCCTATTCTCTGGAACATGACCACACATCACAAATTCTAAAACTCTCAGGATATGAATATATGTATGTTTGTATGTGTGTGTGTGTGCACGGGCGTTATATATACATACACACATATATATACACATAGATCACGACTTTGAACGTGGCTTGGCTTTTCGTTCACACACAACCTTCTCTAATGATTACCGAAAAAGGTCAGAAAAAGAGAAAATATCCAGTGAGCAGGAGTTTGGACAATGTGCCTCGATGATGCGAGAAGTCAGAGGAGAATGGGCAGACTGGTTCGAGATGATAGAACGGCAACAGTAACTCAATAACCACTCATTTCAACCAAAGAATACATCTATGTTGAAAGCATACCACAAGCAATTAAGACAGTTGTGCTTTTGAAAGCATCTTTGCTTTAGAGCATGGCTTACTGTGCACAAGCATCTCTTATGTGTCTCTTATTTGGAATATTTAAAACACAAAAAACTGCCCACATTTAAATATGTCCTACTTTGCTAAGCAGCACAAAACTGTCACAAGTCTACATTTTCCCCCTATGTCAGCACAAATAAATAAGGTCAGTCATCTCAAAGGCAGGCAGAACTGTCTAGCATAGCATATTGTATAAAGTCATTTTACAACAGTAAATTATAGAAGCTTTTAGGAGCAAATACTCTCAGACATTATCCACCAAGTTCAACATGTCTAAACTAATGTATATACATGTTTCGCCAGGTAATATTGGCTCCATCTGTTCCTTGGATTAATAGGTTAGATAAGGTTCACAGTCCCACTAAGATGCATTTTTCTTTGTTCAGCACAGCACACCCAGCTGTGCATTACTGTCCATTTCACACTTAATAGCTGCTCCTATTCTTACTAAAAGCTACATGCATCAGGTCATCAGCCATGGGATTAGTGGGCCATTTTCAGGAAAAAAAAAAAACTTTATTACAGGGTCTGATTTTAGCCAGCTATCAGTTCAGTGTCAGGCATCAGGTCCAGACTACAGTGCTGGTGAAGCACAAAACAGCACTGTTTATTTCTTTCTGCACAACCAGTATTTAGACTTAGCATTTCCCTTTGCATTTCTCAGTAATTAAGAAGCCTGGTACAGCATGCAAATGGCAATTAAGTCTTTTTCTGATGGCAGTGACTCATAGTAGATAATGTCTCCATATCAACACAACAAGAACCTATTCATGATCATTTCATTCAGTGAATACACACACACACACAAACACGTATCACAGCCATCACTCTTAGTTATGATTAAATGAAAAACAAATATAAACCTCTAAAATTATCATACAATTAATATTCTACACTACTTGCTCAGTTGGTAGAGCACACACTCCTGTGCAACTCCAGGAGCACTAATTAATGGCGTTTGACTCCCCATGGGCTGTAACAGCTGACAAGAGATTGGATGTTCAGTCAGTACTGAGCACATCGGTGCAGCCGACCAAAGTGATGATAGTCTATGACATGACATTTAAAAACAAATACAAACATTAATAAGCAGCAATATGTTTATTTTAGAAGTTGGACTATTATATTAGGTCAGATCCTGTTATTTGGAGAAGAAGATATTTTTATTAAATTCAGATATTCAACTGGATGCAAGACAGAAGCTAAAGGGACAGCAGTGGCCACTGTAACAGGCCAACAAGTACAGTGAGCGCATATAGCATACACAAATATATGCTATCCTTCTTTGTAAGCAGATATGTTCATGTGTACCACACCTATAATCACTTAAGATGCAATCTGGCTGACTGAAGAACAATTTTATCAGGAAGATTAATTCAACTGCAAAGATGATGAACCGGTATTTTCATGAACCAAGCTGAATTAAGGCCAATGGAAACTTATCTGCTTACATTTTTTATAAAGTTTATGAAGTTGTTCAGGCTTGGGGTGGATGTCAGGAGCCCAATGCATCAGTCAATATATTCATCAGTTCATTTAAAGATATAAAGAAATCAGAAAACCCTCATGTCCAAAGATGCCACACAAAAGACAGATACCCCACACGCACCAAAATATTTTATAAGGTAACATTCTGCATTGAAGTGGAACCCACAGTAAATCATCACTTGGCTAATTTCTGGACCTACTTTTAATAAGCAATGAAAGATTTTAACTGGGGGGAAAAATTAGCAACTGGAAGTAATAAAACACCAAAAGTAGGTTTAATAGGGCCATCTTGTTTTGCTAAACAATATATAATACAGGCTGGTACTATCTTTTCAGCCATGATTTGGGCCCTAAAGCAAGGCACTTAACACCCAACTGCTTAGTTGTATAAAAGATAAATTAAGTCGTCCTGGAAAAGAGCATCTGCAAGATAGCATACATATAATGTCTTTTTTGTGCAAAACAAATGCAAGCAGCTGTTAAAACAGCACACCTCTGGTTTTATTTGCTCTAAAGTCATGTTTGATCTCACTATGTTTTCTGTGATCATGTTTCTCAACTAAATCGTATTACCATGCACATTTGTACAATCTGTCACCAAGTTTTTTTTTGTCTTCCACATGCTTAAAGTAGAGTAAGAATAGAAAAGAATTTCAGCCTTTATTAATATTCTAGCTACTAGCAAAACAAGGATGTGGGCATCACATGACATGTCAATAGGCCAAGATAATAAATATATTTCCTAAATATTTGTACACAATTTTGTCACAGATACATACATATTTATTTATTTAAGGATTAACGTCATCTTCTGCACCAGTGGCTATTCTAATGACAGGAACACGGTCATACTCATACACAAGTCACATATCAATACACAAGTCAATGACAATTTAGCATTTCCAATTTACCTAACGTGCATGTCTTTGGACTGTGGGAGGAAATCGGAGCACCCGGAGAAAACCCACGCGAACACGGGGAGAACACGCAAACTTCACACAGAAGTTTCCAAGTCGCCCCACACGGGGACACACAGTTAACATTTTAGCAGCAGATAAAACTTAACTCAAATCAGCGTAGTAAGACTGCATAACTGTACCAGCACAAATGTGACATATTGTCCCATCATAGCTCCCACTATGCACCAGTTGGATCTACCGAGATCCAACCCAGCATCCCCCATGGTCCATAAACAGAGTAAGCTGCTGACTGTGCACTTTAGAGTAGCTCAGCTTAAAACAAACAGCCTGTTGTCTCTGCACAGCGCTCTGTCTGACTGCATGGAGGAGTCACCCTTCGGCCTGCTGTGAACAAACCATTTCAAATTAAACAACCACTTGGTTTGAAAACAGAAATAAATGGTTTTCTTCATGCTGCTTTTACAGAGGGGTAAAAGATACCAACCAGGGGTAGACATCTAGTCTATAGATCCCATCGAAAAAATATTCTAGACATTAGTTTTAGAGGTGGCACTGGTCATAAATGTCAATTCATCTTTAAACTGGCACGAATTTCCCCCATTTTTTTTACTACACCACATATGCAGCTCAAGAAAGCATGAGAAAGCAGTTGGAACTGCCACCACACTGTCTTGAACTAACCAACCCTGCCCCTCCTCCACAGCTCCTGCTCTCAGCTTGTGTGTGTATATAAAGAGTTTTGGCAGGGAAAAGAGCCAAAGTTCGGCAGTGGCAGTTTGAGAGAATGACTTCAGAACAGGTCATGATCACTGTAACTCATCATACGAGTGAGTGTGTGAGCCAGCAAAGAGTCAAGTAAGCACTTAGGCTTTCATCTGTCTGCTCGGATCTGGATTCATCCTGGTCCAACTCTCTTGAAAGAAATTATTCGCAACACACACAAACACACACACTCACTCTAGCAACAGTACTCAAAAAAGTAGTTTAAAAAAAAAAAAAATCTTAAACACATTACATAACTAAGAGTTACCATTTGTAGCACACACACTGAAAAAAAAATGCAACATGATGTGCAGAAAAACATTCCATGTCAAAAAACACGGCCGGACAAGAATCCTGGTCAATGTTCTAGACCAGCCTGTGATTTACAATTACAATTTAACAAAAATATTTTTTTTTTTTATAAAATACACATTCTGCTTGTACACTACACAATCAATTGATAAGTCACACCTGGATAAGAATAGGCTGGTCTGCGTTTCTAATTAAATTACAGCAAGCAAACATTCGGCCACAGACTCCACAAGTTGGCAAATATCTTCCATATGCAAGTTAAGCCCTGCTTGCTGCAGAAGCTTTGCTAGTTCACATCAAGGTTGACCACATCGAGGATGAACCTCACATGACGGGCCACCATTTGACCTTCAGATGGATGTTTGTCGATGGGTTCTTCACTCTTGGTAAACCTGTACTGTGGTACGAGAACAGCTCAGAAAAACAGGCACCACACCTCTAACTACCCATCCTCATTCAAAGTCGGTCAAGATGCTGTTTGCCAATAATGGGTAAATGTTGCCTTCTGACATGCAATGAGCTCAACACCTTAAACGAGAGCCTAGTGTTACGTTATCCACCAATGAAAGCCACTTTACCAGTCTTTAAATGCCACTTCCAAGTTTTCCCAATACAAAGATCCTTCAGCGTATATGCAGAAGTGCTTGCTGATACTGCACTAGAGTAATTCGGGTGTTTGTTTAAAGCCATCATTACATTTTAATAAACACCTGGGCTTTTGACGACTGGTGTCAGGTTTTGTAGCACAGACTGCAGTGATTGCTCGGAAAAGCAGAAATCACTGCTCTGCTTTCACTACTGCAGTGTGATCAAACATGGTCACCCCTATCCTAGTGTGAGTAATGAGGGATCCAGAGACCCACTAACTCTTACCGGAGTGATCTGTCGGTGCTGCCCCGTTGCTGAACAGGGAAGAATACAGGTGAGGGTAGGTTTTCTCCAGTGCCACACACAGGGCCAGGAAATGGTCGCTTTCCTTGTGAATGAGCATCTTCAGCATCTGGTCCACTTTCTCGGAGCTGGAAGAGCAGTTCTGCTCCAGTTCTTGTGTGTCCCGCTCGCTCAGGCTCCCGGATTTGGCGAGCAGCTCGATGAGGCTCTGCGGGTCCGAGATGGACTGCACCAAGTTCTGGTGGCACTGCTCTAACAACTCTTTGTGCTTCGGCTCCATCGCACTTCGCGCAGTTCCAGAGCTAACTGGCTAAGCTAGCTTCTTGTTATGTCGGCGGAGACGGTGACCTCGACTCAAACCCAACAGAACCGCCGATAACCAAGCAGGAACTCCCCCTTTGTTACTGTCACTTGTACGATTTAAGAGACTGTGCCATGATATGCGATGGCTTTATACAGCAGTTTCTGGTTACACTCAGCAAAAATGCACACGAAGCCATATTTGTTGCCTAAGGCTGTTGAGTGCACTACACAGCGAGCGCTAGTTACATTTCCCCAGCTTTCTTACTTTCTAACCACTTCTTTCCCTTTCCACCGCGATTCTCTAAACAGCAGCATTTCCTTCCACTTTTATAATGTCTTCTTTGCCACTTACTCGGTACCGTGTCGACTTCAGCGCGGGCGAAACTACCGTAACTGCTGGCGTTTACTAATCAAACTGTAAGCTCCGCCATGTCTCAACAGCTCAGTAGCTGCCGCCTGCTGTCAATCAACTAGGCTCAAATAGCCATGTAAGGTAGAAGTGGGCGGGACTTTACACAGACACACCTGGTTTCCCTCAGGAGGCGGGTACTTGTATTAAACAGACTTTTCCTCAACGTTTAGAACAAAATACATTACTAACATGGGCGAGCAAATTATTTAATAACAGCGCAATACGTGGCCGTTTTCCTTAGAAAGAATAAAGAGTACTGCATTGTCTACTGGCATGAGCTGATTTTGGTAAAAGCAGGGGTAAAACTGCTGGATTATTCACTCGAAGGGTATGCGTCCAAACTACAACAGTGCACATGCACAACAACCTTTAACTCTCAACTGCTCAGTTGTAGAGATCACGCTAACAGGGGACCACCATCAATAATCTGTATACACTCGCTTGTCTCCTAAAAGTGCTGACGTTTATATATAGGGTGGGCCATTTATATGGATACATGCAGATATATACTGTATATACTGTATATATATATGCATACATACAAAGGTTAGACAATGAAACTGAAAGACCTGGTTTTAGACCACAATAATTTATTAGTATGGTGTAGGGCCTCCTTTTGCGG
>JAOUQT010000036.1:8858939-8878371 GCA_025769995.1 Xyliphius kryptos
TCCTTTATAGGGGGGTCTTGCTAAGTGCCTCTCATTTCTACCTGTTGTCTGTTCCATTTGCACAACAGCAAGTAAAATTGATTCACAATCAGTGTAACTTCCTAATTGGACAGGTTGATTTCACATAAGTGTGGTTAACTTGATGTTGCATTGTGTTGTTTAGATGTTCCTTTATTTTGAGCAGAGTATATAACTATTGATGGTAAGGGTTTATAGTCAAGTAGATTTACATTAACATAACATTAGGTTTACATAAAAAAACAAGCCTGTGACATAATTCGAAACTTTAGGTTCTAAGTTATATCTCTCTAAATTAATTTTATATAGCCAAACTATTTAATGAACCACATAGTATACTAATGTAAACTC
The DNA here is from genome assembly GCA_025769995.1 of Xyliphius kryptos. NCBI lineage: Eukaryota > Metazoa > Chordata > Actinopteri > Siluriformes > Aspredinidae > Xyliphius > Xyliphius kryptos. The sequence continues at coordinate 8,859,309 of JAOUQT010000036.1, forward strand.
TAGTTGTTTTTGGATGAAAATATAAAACATTTAAAACATCAATCAGTAAATAAAGCTGTTATACGTGGTACATGAACCTTACACCAATTTCTAAGCTTGTATGCATATTGCATTATTCCAGAGCTTTGTTATTATGAATAATGCTCTGACCTGTAAATGAACCTTTAAAAGAATTTACGGTCAGTGCTCCTTTAACAACCATTCAATAAGCTGATGAGGTCTTTTCCTAAAAGTTAGACTACTTTAAAGAAAAATCTGATGATGATAAATATGACCACAAAAGCTATTGACATAATTATATATACTTTTATAAGAATAATTCATTACAATCACAAAAAAAATCTGTTTATATGCCATACAATAATAATGCAATATTCCAATTTATATGTGATCTATATTTGGTCTTTTTATGTAATAATTTTCAAGTGGTTGTGAATGTTTAACATGTTTACACATCAAAGGTTACACATCAAAGCAATTATTAATTACAAATACACCCAAAATGGACACACAGAGGCTTAATGGTTAGCCTGTTAGTGCTGGGAAATCCCAATTCGAATTTCTATCTGGGTGGAGTTTTCATTTTCTCCCCTGTCTGCGTGGGTTTTCTCCGGGTTCTATGGTTTCCTCCCACAGTCTTAAATCATGGATTCAAGGTAAATTGAATGCTATGAATTCCCCTATATAGTGTGTATTTGTGTGTGTGGTTGTGTGAGTGTGTGCGACCAACGATAGTTTGGCACCCTGTCCTATCAGCCAGGCGCTTAAAACATTCTCCCTTGGATGGGCTTGGGGAACCCTAGTAAAAGGATTAACGGATGATAATAAATGAAAAATCAACATACTCTTACAAATTTATTTTCTGAAATAATATAAACAAGAGAATGTCAATTAACAATTACAGCTCCAGGTTATTAACAAATTTCACTTCTCGATATACATATATTCATGATGCATCTTTTGTAATATTTGTGATTTTTTTTTGTTTAAAATGGGAACGTCACTGTAAAAAAGATAACTAATGTATACACACTTTATTGTTGTCTTAAAGTTACTTGTAGTTAGGGCACAGGAGAAAAAAAATACATTTAGTAGTAGGCATCATTGCTTCTTTGATGGTGTTCAAAGTTATTCAGTAACATACTGTGCTATGGCAGTAATATTACACTTTATTGATGCTGCAAATACAAAACTTGGGTTTAATAATTGAAAGAGGTGTCTACATATTATGGCTTTAAAGTGTATGTCTGTTGAAAATGGTAACTGGCAAGAAGCAAACATGGAACTATAAATACACTTGCTAAATTAACTTTTTTCTTTTTATCTTTCATGTGTAGTCACCGCCTAAAGGAGCGACAATCCCTTATCGGCCCAAACCGTCCTCTGGTGGCAATCCCACAGTTTTATCCCACCCACATACAGCTCCTGTGAGTACCTCACTTCACCTCAAAAATTGTCAGAGCAGCAGTTGTGCTAAGTTATACATTCTGCATCCTTTTGGTTTCAGTGGCTTAAACATTAATAAGTGCATAGCTGCTTCCTCAGTAGGGAAATATGAATCTGGATATTTAGGCTAATGATTGCTTAGCGAACAGTGTGGCTGAATGAATCTTGCCCTCAGATCTCATCAGTAATAAAGTCAGCACAGCAGCCAGTAGTCTGCTTCAGTGCTCCCAGACATGCAGATAAGGCTTGCTCTGGGTGGCTTCACTGAATTACTGATCCAAGTCTGTCTGTTATCATCAAAGTCGGAATAAGGATCTCAGCAACGCGATTTTCAGAAACTTCACTGTAGGCAAACGAATGATTATTTAAGCTAATGATAGTGCCCTTACAATAAGCAAGTTCAGCTAATATTTCCTTTTTATGAGATCCTTTTAAAACATTACAAAATAATTCAGACCAATTAAGACTTAATCATTAAAGCATGTATTAATTTACATTACATTCATTTGTGGGGCAGAACAGTGGCATAGTGGTTAGCAGGTCTGCCTCTCAGCGCTGGGGATACAGGTACCAATCCGGAACTGATTGGGGTTTTTATGGTTTCAAGGTGAATTGGCAGCCCTTTAGCCTATATAGTGTTTGTGGGAGTGTGTGCCCAGTAATTGATTGGCACCCTGTCCTGGGTTCATCTGCTCAGTACACAAAATGCGATGACCCTAGATTACAAACCATGACCCTAGATTAAGTGAAAGATAATGCCACCTTTATTTATGAAAATAGGATCAATTATTTGTAATTTAAGTATTCAGAAATTTCATTTTAATATCTCATAACGTATAGAGTGAATAGAATTGTTTTGCACTGAAAGTATTGTTTTGCACTGAAAGTATTTAAGATTCATTTTATATTATAATGTTAAATCTGGACTTTTCATAGTTTGGGGCTTGTGCTGGTCAGCTATATTTGTTTACTGACCCCTTGTGGTTAATGTTGCAAAATGGTTGTTGTTAGCCAATGACTATTCTCTGCTACGTTGTTAATGCATTCCAATTTATCCTAAAGCATTTAATCTTTTCCACAGACTTTTGCTGTCCCTGCACAATATGCTATTCCACCCCAAGATGTGAGTGTCAATGCTACTGCCATATTAAAGATGTTGGTCACCACCTCACCTCTCCCATTTACCTTCTGCCCTCTTCACCAGCACATCTCATCCAGTGCATCCCATTACACGTCTTTAAGACATTTTTTCCATTAAAACACAGCCAGGAAGGCAATACTAACACCACAGCTTCCTGTCTGATAGCCTACACATTACTGGTTCTAAAGCAGAAACAATATTTGTATTTGAATGATTTACATTTAGTTTTACTAACAAGTTTTAGTTACTGTTTCTTTTCATTCACTTGAGTGTTGTCTTAAATATGATTACTGTCTTCATACTTGTTATTGTAGTTTCAGTTCTAACAGTTCAGTCTGTTCGCCTGATAACATACACGATACTCAGCATGAATGCTGTGAATGTTCTGTAGTTTTAAGTGTCCTCTAAAACAATTGTATTTGATTGGCTAGATCTAACCTCCCTTCCTGCCCCGCAGTTGACCAAGCTTCACCAGTTGGCTATGCAGCATATCCCCTTTACCTCCCTTGGGCAGAGCAATCCTACCTTCCCTGGTATGTACCCAAAGTTCCCTGGGGAGTTTGTCTTCCCCAAAAGTTACTTTCTTAAACTGCATTTGACTTCATTTTTGTTCTTTTGCTTTCTTTATATGACTTTTCCCTGTTTTCGGTTCTGTCCTGTCCACTCTCTCCACTATCACATTGTTTTACTTTTCTTTTCCAGGATCTATGTCATGGTAAGGGCATCAACGTCATGGTACAATATCATATTGGCATATGCCTAATCATAATCAGACACTTAAAAGAGTTAAAAAAACAACTTTGTCTTGATTTTGAACTAACAGTGCAGCTGGATTATATTTGTTCCATTTTATTCTGAGCCAACAAGCTTTTTTTCTCCTGTGTTACTCCAAGTCCCTTTACTTGACTCCTTACTAACCTCATCAGCACCAGTATACCCTTCCTCCTTCAACCCTTTTATACCACTACACAAATGATTATAGAAATAAGTCTAATATACACTGTGGCAGACCTATGATGAAAGTGATTTTTTTTTAAAAATGTCATAGGTACAGGTTTCCAATTACTTCTGCAGCAAGTTAATAAAAGCCTGTTGAAAGCCTAATACATCAACTTTTCTACAGGAATACTAATAAAAAAGATCTCACTAAAATACTTTACTAAGCTGTGCCCATCATTTTCTTGCACAGGTTTGGAAACCTCTATTGCAAATTCTCATGAGCTGACTATACCTAATGAGGTAAGCCTGTCTAAGTATTGACATTATAAAGCTGAGTTTTCATACAGCTGAACAAAGAAGGTTTAAACTTAGTAATTGTAACTGCATGTTTTAGGTAAGGCTATGCATTATTTTATTTTTTTTTAGATTTGATTTACCATTTCAGTTTTTCATTGAACAAAATGTTTGCATACTCTATTGGTATTTGGTGTCACAGTATTTTTGATCGTTCACCTCACTCAAATGCTTACTAAATGCCTTGCACAAGCAGTCTACAATAATGTTTAACTCATTACTGACAAAAGTGTAATTCAGAATGGTTTGTTGCCTTCTTTGCCCAAATAGGCTTCTGATTTAAGTCAGGTCTTTTCAGTTGCCATTAGAGTACTTTCAACCTGATGCCCTTTTCTTGTCACAAACCATTTGCTTTACAATTACAATACTCCTTGGACTAAAAGCCTCCGCCCTTTTATTTAACACTTGACACTGTTTATTGTTAAATATGTGTTTTTTTTCTCAGGAAGTAGACTGCATCATAAAAAAAGAGGGATTATTCAGCCCAAAGCTGAAACTTACATATGGGTCTTCTAGTAGGACAATTATAGTAAACATTCTTCTATTGTGGTAATACAATTGTTGACGGTCTTGCAATGAACAACACACAGTCTAAACTTGAATCCCATTCAAACTTTGGGTGCTAAACTACAGTGTCAACAGTTCTGTCAGAAAAATGGGCTAAAATTCCAGAAAAGTATTGTTTAAAAATGTAATGTAATTTACACCACTGAATACTGACAACGTGTTTATCAACTGATCCATAAAACGTCTGACATTTCTGTTTTTGTTCTTGAGTGCTCAAAATAAAGTGCGTACCCTAATTTAAATATAACACATGTAGTGAGAAACAGCTGCAGAGGATATAGGAAATGTGTATTTGAACCTTTTAGATGCTCAACAAATTTAGTGTGAATGAGTCTTAGCATTCAAGACAGGTTATTTTCCCATAATAACCTCAGTGACATTAGTTAAAGCTCTTGGCTTCTCTGCCTGTGGCTTTTCTCCATCGCTTTCACCAGAGAGACTTTGATCGTATAGTCATACTATAACACTATAATAGTGTCATTGGGTCCATAATATTAATGAAGTGGATTTTACAGAATTGGTCGCAGCATACATTCATATGTATAGTTGGCATATACTATTTTCTATTTTTTTTTTTATTTGTTCTGTCTATACAACAATGACATTTTGGTTATGAGTGTTTATGTTAAAAAATGAATGTGGTATGATCTACTCCTTTCAGTGCAGATCTTATTTATAGAATTTGTGTGATATTTTGGGCATGCTGCTGCCTGTTTGCGCATGAATTCTATCCTTTACTGTGAAGTACTAGGAAGACTACTGTCACTCAAGAGTCTTGAAAAAAATCATAAGCTTTTACAGCTCACCCTTCCGTCTTCTTTCAGCTCATAGGCTGCATTATTGGCAGACAGGGCACTAAGATCAGTGAAATTCGCCAGATGTCTGGTGCCCAAATCAAGATAGCTGGGGCTACAGATGGTTCGGCTGTGCGCCACGTCAGCATTACTGGCTCCCCAGCCAGTATCTGCCTGGCCCAATATCTTATCAGTGCCAGGTAAGAGCAGATCACAGCAGTCCAAACAAACACCTCTGTCTTTAATAGCATAATACAGAAATGGATTGAAATTTAATGATTCCATTATATGTCCCTTTGTATTCCCACCCATGTTGGCACCCATTAGTTTTATTAATACTGATCAAAGCGTTTGAAACCCTGGTTATGTATTTCTTTTTTTTTTGTAATAATTAACAATCCTTGCATTAATTTTACTTGTGTTTATTACTCTTGCTGTATTTTTCACCTTGGCTTCTTATGTTCCAACTGTAACTTTTAACAATGTCTGACCCTCTCCTTGCTCCCTTGCCTGTGATGGTGGGGTGTGTGTGGGTATGTCTTTGTGTTTACAGTTTAGAGATGGCTAAACTCAGTATCCAGGCTGCCTCGTCCTCCTCCGGCACGCCTGTTGATCTCGGCCTGAGTTTTCCCCAGTCTGCCTCTCCTGCCTCTGCTGCAGCTTCTACTTCCATGGCCATGCTGGCTGCCTCCCCCACAGCGCTTAATGTTCACTCTCCCTCAACCATGTCCTCCATCACTAGTGCCCACTATGCTCTCCCTGTGTCCAGCCTGCTTGGCATGAAAACGGTGCCTCTGCTGGCCGTGCATGCAGCTGCAACGCCTTGTCTCACTCCCTACACTACAAAAATCCCTGCATCAACCACAGTCAAAAAATCAGAGCGGCAGAAATTTGCCCCATACTGAACAAAAATGACAATCTTCAAGCTTTCACTGTAGTCCATAATGTGTTTACTGTTTTTGTGTATCTATGACACGACCGAAGATTGATTTTCTTTCCATCTCAGCCTCTTTTGTACATCTCTATGCAACATTATGCAAACGACCAGGGAAAGAGATGAAATTCTTTTCAAATCAGGCTCCATTTTCTTTGGCATCTCATTTGGAAAAGTGTGCGATAGCAATATCAGGGTATACATTTTGTTTGACATTTCATTTCCTCCTTTTTTCAACCATTCAAAATAAGACTAATGGGACATGATTTAGAAATTTTCCTCAAAAATATCAAAACATCCCAAAACACCTTACCTATCTATTCTATCAATTATTTAAAATAATAGATACAATAATAGATACTCTTTTTTGTTACTCATTTTTTGTTTCCTAATTTAGTTAATTTTCTTGTTAGTCCAATTTTGTCACACAGAAAATTTATTTATGGTTCTACATACATTTATGACATCCATGCGCCATGTATTTTAAAGGGTCATATATTTGCATGCTTTAAATTGTAATAGATAACATGTTTTTGTTTGATATCTGTAAGTCTAGAATAGTCCAGTATGTTGTAAACACCATAAGCAGAAGTGTCTGTATTATCACCGTCACAAACCACATTAATTCATAAAAGTCCTCTGGTCCTGATGGTTTACTTCTTTTCTAATCTGTGTATAATGTTATTTGGCCTAGGGTCTCTTTAGCCATGCTGCCCATGCATGCACTAATTTACACTCTAAATGTATTACCTTAAGGCCATATGGGAAACCTACGTATTCGGTATTCTTCAGCAGCACAGTGCTCGTTCAAGTTACTTAAAACCTGTATGCAGGTATGAGAACCAATAACAAAACTAATTTATATGTGTTATTATATGAATGTGTCCTGGGTGTATCTGCCCAGCGCCTGAGATGTTCTCCCCTGGATAGTCATGGGGAACCCTAGTACAGGATTAAGCGGAAGATAATCATTCAATGAATAAATATTTTACCAGCATGAGCTATTCATAATCAGTAAATACATTACTCAGTTTAAAAATGTTTTTACTTTGTTTAAATAATTTATTGGGAGTTGTTCTAAATGTAATAACTCTAGACTCTTACTATAGTAAATATGTAGTACTGGTTTATTCTCCTGAAAAGACAAGTGTGCATTATTCATATAAAACAATTAGCAGTGAGGTCTCTCACATATATCTAAAGACCTACAGTATTTGTAGTGGCTCCTGCTGATGCTGCAGTTGCATTTTTGCATTAGTGGAGCTTATTTAATAATACATGGATTGGTAAAACTTATTTATTTTTAAGTAAGCCTGTGCTTCTTGAGTAGGTCTGTGCATTCCACTGGGAGAGTTCACCGTAAGCCTGATTTAAATGTGTATTTATTATGTAAGGTTTTACTTAATTTAAAGTTTGTAATTAGCTCAGAAGAGGATTGAATTTTTGACATAAAGCTGGAAATTATTTGAATTCAGCTTCTGCAGGAAGCTTCCTTTGGGATTTAAAAAATGTTCATTTGTGTAATGCATTCAATAATAATTCTTGTAAAAATACAATAAAATAAACAAAAGTTAAAAATATAAATATGTGCACTGTATTTCATATTCAAGATTCCTAGCGTCTGCATAATAAAAATCCAATACTAGCTATGACTATACTACTATTCATTCAAAGACAGTGATAGTTAGCATCCAATGTTTTTCAGCATATTTGGGATAGCTGAAATAGATTAAACAGACTAAAAGAGAATAAATCAAAAACACCGCAAAAGCAACAGCAACATGTGACATAAACTAGATTGACTTCCACCTAACATTGACGTGTTGAGATTTTTATCAGGATAAACATCCTAAAAAACACGAGTTAATAAAACATTGACCAAAAATCTCCATGGGCCAAGTGAAATAAAAATATGACCTTCATGCTGAATCTACAATTTAACAATTCAGAGTAAGTTTATAGATTGTGAGTTTATATATACACTTGGCACACAAACAGTTCATAAACACAAAACCTGGACCATTAAACATTAAATAAAAACAAGTTTTTGTAAACTTTATAAACAGTAATGTTACAGTCATTAAACTTGTTACTAATTTTTGCCAGTAAGGTGCACACAATCTGTAATAAATATATGCCTCTCTGCATCGTTCAAGTATGAAAAGTCAAGCACCTTTTATGGACTTACCAGTTACCAGAATTAAATACCAAGCTGTGTGCAAATATATGCCTTGTCTCACAGCATGAGTCATTTAAGATTTCTTTTAAAAACAAACTTAATCTTATTTGAAGGTTAACAGTAACTCTACATCTTATTACAGTACTGATATAAAAGTATTATGTGTGATGTGTCATTTTGTGCATTCCCTGTATCTCTCACACTTTTTGGAAACACATTTTCCCATAAACCATAAATATTGAACAAATTTATTTGCTATATTATGATTACATAAAAAATGTAAAAAAAAATTGTAACATCTGAATACTGAAAACTGTTATGTTCTTATTATTTACTAAGTGTTTAGAGAATTATTTGCAGTAATTACAGCTTCACAGCCTTGTAATCTATATTTGTGTATTATTTGCTAGAGTCTTTGATGTAAATTCTGTAGCCCTTAATATATTTGACTGTATATAAATGGAAATACAAGTAAACTAAAGTGACATTTGCTAAAAATATACATTTGCAGTATAGAAAACAATAATGCATTGATTGTTTCATGTATTCAAATTTCTAAACTTTTTGCAATAATAATACATTTTTTTTAACTGAATCCAACTTGATACATAAAAGTGTTAATAAAAATAAAACAAGTAAATCTAAGTGATTCCAAATTTTTTGAATGCTAGAGCAATTTTAACCTCATCACTTGTCATAGGCGCAACAGATGTTTTTTCATTTAGTTTTAAGAAAACAGTAGTACTATCTTTCTTTATGCTTATTTCTATCTAGTTGACCAGCAACAAACCCATTCAACATTTAATAAACAATTTCAAATTCTGAGACATACAAACAAGAGTAATTTATAGCCATGTAACAGAACATAAGCATGATTCCGCATGCTGCTATTCTAGAATCATGTCTGGATGCTAAATACAAGACCTGAATATTATTAAACAGGATCAATAGTTCCAGTGTTAGAAGAGGCTCTTCTTTGTGAGAGGGTGAAACCAGAGCAAATAGCTTAAGCTCAGCTGAAATGCCGGCATCTATGTTTTCGTTAATGCTGAATTAATGATTTTCCCATCTCTTCCCATCAAAGCACCCCGGTGGAAGTGGCCGTGACCGACTCTGAATAATCAATCACATTAATGCAGATTTGTGCTGGATAGGAAGAATATTTTATAAAAGATGCAATCATTCTACCCCAGGCACAGCAGTCCTGTTGTATGAAAGAGTGGGTGGCGGTGCTTAAACATACCAGAGTGTTTACAAGCTTTCAAAGCTCTGGACTCATTGCAGAAAAAGTCTGAATGTGCTGACTCTTTTTAGGCAACAAGAATTGAATTTACACAGGAAATTGATCGTTGATGTCCCAATATGCATCATCTATTCAGGAACCTGCTTGTGGATTGTCCTATATATAAAGAAAAATAAAGGGAACACTTAAATAATACATAATAGATCTCAATGAATAAAAAATTTCAGTTGAAAAACTTTATTTAGTAGATAATGTAATGCGTTGAGAACAAAATAACATAAAATATATTAAAATGTAAATCAAAATTACTATCCCATGGAAGTCTGGATTTGGAATCAGACTCAAAATCAAAGTAGAAAATTAAATGACAGGCTGATCCAACTTCAGTGAAAATTCCTCAAGACGAGTTAAAATGAGGCGTGTAGTGCGTGTGGCCTCTACATGCCTGTGTGACCTCCCTACAATGCCTGGGCATGCTTATGATGAGGCGGCGGATGCTCTCTCCTACGGCCCCCTCCATGTCTCCTGGTATCTGCACCATAAATAAGCTGCACTACTTGAGCAACTTCTGTGGGTTGTAGACACCGCCTCATGCTACCTCTATAGAGAGAGAACTAACGAAATGCAAAAGTGATGAAAACATCAGCCAGAAAGGATGAGAACAGAGAAAAGGTCTGTGGTCACCACCTGCAGAAGCACTTTTTACCTCCCCTGGTTTCGTCTTAAAAATAACATCATAACAGGGAGTTTTTTCTTGCCACTGTTGCTTTAGCTTGCTCTTTGGGGGTTTAGGCTTTTAACTCTGTAAAACTGCTTTGTGACAACATACTGTTGTAAAAAGCACAATATAAAAATATTACTCGAACTTGAACTTGTACATAACTTCATTTGTAATCAATCATTACAATACATAGTTCAAGACAAAAAAATGTGTTGCATTTGCCAAGTCCCACATTTTGCAGAATGGACTGACAATAGAAAAGGTTAATTAGACCCCGCTGAATCCTTAAATTCCCCCAGAAAACAGTCAGGTTTGGTGGTGAAAGAATCATAGTTTTTGGGGTTACATTCAGTATGGGGGTGTCTAAGAGTTGAAAGCAAGGAAAATCAAAGTTCTCCAGGATTCCCCTGTCACCTGACATTAAACATTATTGAGCATGTCTAGGGTAAGATGAAGGTGGAGGCTTGGAAGATAAAACCAGAAAAATCTTAATGAACTTATTTGGCATTCCGATGAGTTTATCAATAATTATGAGTCAGTGCCAAGCTTTATGGATGCAGTTCCTGCAAGGTACCATGAATTTATGTTCAAATGTTATTAGCGCATGTTCATGTATTCAAGTAAAGTATATGTATACAAAACTTTAAATTCTCTGATATTGACTATATTTTTATTATTTAACAAGCAGTTAGCCATGCAATTCAGATAACTGAATGCTTTCAACTTTGTGGGAATAGTTGGGGAAGGTTTTTTTGTGTGTGCTTCAGCATAACTGCACTCTAATGCACAAGCATGAAATCATGGTTGGGTGAATTTAGTGTGAAAGAAGTTAAGAGCCCTGAGCACAACTCAATCAAACACATTTTGGGTGAACTGAAATTTTCAGATATTGCCCGCCAGGCTCTTTTATCCAACATCATTGTTCGACATTAAATGGAAGAATGGACAATAATCTCCATTGACACGATCTAAAATAAATGCTATATTCTGGATCCTTGTAAAATATCCAGGCAATATAAACTATAGGCTAGTAGAATCTCCTACAATTAAAATATATGGTTTAGATAGTGAAATTTGACTACACATTATGTGATATTTTAACGGCCCACTCTGTCAACTTCCTAAATCACCTACTGTACTTTAATAGTCACTATTCTACCATACAACAAAACTGCACTTACATTTGTTGCGTATAGAATGTAGGTGATGTACATAGTAAATAGTGTGAACCAGGTCATTTAAAATGATAAACTACAGTACTGTCAACATACTTTATTCATTACAACTAATGGTCATTGTTACATACAGTATTCAGTGCTTGAACAGTCATATTCAAATAAAAAACATAATTAATGCATTAAACCCAATAATTTACCATTTTAATGAGTTTATTATTTACTACCAAATCAATATTTAATAAAACATTTTGATTAATTGACAGAGGGTATTCAGATTATGCAAAATGGTTAAGTAGCATGGATTTGTCTGTGTATATCCATGTAATGTCTGTGATACCTAAAATACCTTCATTGGGCAGAACAAGCAAAATGTGAAAAGTACCAGATCTGTGCTATGCATGGTGTTATGACCAGATTTGTGTATTGTCTGATATGTTAACAGAATTGTGTATGTTCGTACACTATTGTTCCATTCTGTTTTTCTTGGCAACTCAAGGTCATCTTGCCAAAAACCCTGGATAATAATTACGCCCATGTCACACAGTGCTCTTCTCCACATATCTCTAGAAACAAATTAAGTAACTGGCAGTTGGGCTTCATTTGTGGTCGCCTATTTATTGTGATCCCAGATCAGGCACTGTCAGACTTCCAGCCACAAAGAAGAACAGTTTTTTTTTTTTTTAGAAGACAACAATTTGATGACACATACAAGGTGAATGTGGCTTTAAATAAGTGGGAATAGAAGAACCTGAATATTTTTCTGAGAGGATTTGAGAGCTGGGTTTAACCGTGCTACAATTGTGAGTGAGATCATTTAGAGTAGAACCATTGTGAAGAAAGTTAATCTACTAAAAAAAAAAAAAACAATTTCAATGACCTAAGTAAGTTAAGAAAAAAAACACAATTCCTGTTCATGCTTTTTTGCAAATCCTATAATCCTGACTTCTTTTTTTTGTGAGTTATAAAATTATACACTATATTAGGAATCTTTATAGTCTTTCCTTCATCCATTTTTAAAAGCTAAAAGTGAAGATTACCTAATAACATGCAAATGGCAGTCCTGTTTTATTGAAAACACAATAACTTATGTCTGATCTTCACTATTTATATTTGGAAGTGTACCTCAAGACCATCTCTAAAGAAACTGGACTACACCAGTCTATTGTCAGACAGATAGTGTTCCTATGGAGGCAATGCAAGGCAACAGAATCTCAAGAAAAAGGTGAGCAATGAACCGGATTTTGCAAAGGAATAAATGAGATGTTTTAAGTAACTTAATACTTCTGTAACACTGTCAGTTGTTAATATTCCAGAGTCCACCCATCAGCAGAATAGTGAAATACTGTAATATGTATGCCAGTGTTGCAATGAAAAAGAACTGTGGCTGGCTATTATTGATGGATTTTTTTTTAATGATATGTCATGACATATGTCTGTGAACTAAATCTCAAGAATAAGTGGGTCATTAGTAACAGCAATGAGCACAAGCACAATTTTAACTACATGATTGTTAAGAAAAATCATAAAGTGTTAAATTATACAAGCTGGGGTAAATAAAAAGTCAAAGCTGTTCTTTATTGAAAAATGGACTAAACAGTTTTGTTTTCATAGTTTTGCACCATAGGATTTTAATTAATTAATAAATTACAAGTATTATAATTTTGTCTAATTGATTCTAGGTTTTCTTTTAGAACATTTGATGATGATTTGGGAGATATTTATGCTAAAATACAGAAAGGCTTCGTATACATTCAAACAGCACTGCACAATGTACTTTGGCCGGATGCCTCATCATCATCTTCTGTTCGGTTTTGCTCCAAAAACTGTTGTTCATGGCAACTCAGCTTATACATCGGCTGTTGCTGTGTTGCCAGATAGAGTATTTCACCTCGTCCAAAAAGAAGGCATGTGGGGGAAAAAACAAAAACATAATATAAAGGTAACTTTTGGAAAACAAGCATACTATTTCAAAAAGTATCAACTCATAACAGCGTTCAAGTAATTATCTATAAAAGTGGTTATGTTGATGTAAGACAAAATTGTTATTTGTCATTTGATATAACTAGATGTATATATATTTTTAATTAGAATGTAAATGATCTAAAAATAAGGTAGACTTGTGGGAGGAAATCGAAAGCACAACATCTTACAGCGCATTTATTTAATAAGAAGAAGTTACAAAAGCCAAAGCTTTCATGTAGGATTCTTGTGTTGTCACATACGATGCATTCATAGAATTCTATAGCAGTTTACTTTAATTTAACTATCTTCTTTAAAAATTTTAATATACACATTTTCCGTCCATTATCTTCCACTTATTCCTCTACTAGGTTCATGGTGGGGTACCCTATGCCTATTAAGGGGAGAACATCCCGGGTGCTGTGCAGGACAGGGCGCCAATCCATTGCTGGGCACACACTCACTCACACATCCACCCACCCAAACACACACTATACGGGGCAATTTAGAGCATTCAATTTACCTGGAATCCATGTTTTCAGGCTGTGGGAGGAAACCCACACGGACACAGGGAGAACATGGAAACTCGAACCGGGAATCCCCAGAGCTGAGAACGTGCTAACCACTAAGCCACCATGCCGAAGCATATACACATTTCGTTATATTTATTTCAAAATTGGACTCTGTCGCTTATTTGGGTTCCTGAAGTGGCTAGCTGCAAATTGCTAATTAATTGCTACTCGACAGCAACGTAAAAACTTCAACACAATGTGCAAAATAAATAATCATCAACTAACTTTCTTTGTGACAATTTGTATCAATTATTCTTACCTGAAAATTAGGTAGATTTCTGTGAATAGATCTTCAGCATTGTGACTCCTTACAGCATTTATTCAATATTGAAGCATTTGACTATCTGTGTATTGGTCTCCTTCCCTCCACTAATAAAATCTGGCTGTTCTTTCTTTTCTACTCCCCTTACTGAAACCTAGTGGATTTCCAGTTATACCCCTTACGAAGGCAGTATAACTAGTGTCTTGATTCCTATATTAGTGATTTGCAGTGAACTCGCATATTGCTTGGCTAAGTGTTTTACACCAGATGCCTTTCCTGACACAACCCTCACCCTCTACCAGTCTTAAGACACACACATTATAAGGGCAATTAAGAGCAGCCCATTCACCTTAAATCAATGCTTTTGGACTAGGGAGGAAACCGGAGAACTCAGAGAAAACCCAAGGGGAAAACATGGGGACAACATGGAAACTCCACCCAGATTGTGAGATATATATATATTATTAGGGAAAAGAGTATTTTATCACATCATCCTTTTTATACATGTCTTACTCCAAGCTGTATAGGCTTAAAAGCCAACTACCAATTAATTAAGTAAAGGTGATGTGCATCTCTGTAATGAAAAGGGGTGGGGTCTAATGACATCAAACCCCTATTTAAGGTGTTTTTAATTATATGGCAACTTCCTTTTCTTTTGACAAAATAGGTCAGAAGAGAGATTTGACAGACTCTGCATAGTAAAAAATTGTGAGAGGTCTCGCAGAGGGATGCAACTATCTTAAAATTGCCAAACTTTTATATCGTAATCACCGAACAATGAAGCGTTTCATGGCAAATAGCCAACAGGGTCGCAAGAAGCATGATGGAAAAGAAAGGCCATGAATTTAGGATCATAAAGTATGAAGCTAGCAAGATGAAATTTGCCACCATTTGCCAACATTACTGGAGTATCAAAAAGCACAAGGTGTGAGATACCAAGGGACATGGCATAGGTAAGGAAGGCTGAAAAACTACCACCTTTGAACAAGAAACAAAAGATAAAATGTGTAGACTGGGCAAAGAAATATCTTAAGTCTGAACTGATGAAATAAGAGTGACTTGATGCCAGCAAGGTGGAGGTGGGGTATTGGTATGGGCTTGTATGGGCTTTTCAAGTCGAGGATGGAGTGAAGCTCAATGCTCAGCCCTACTGCCAGTTTCTGGAAAACACCTTCTTTAATCAGTGGTACAGGGAGGAGTTGGTATCGTTCAAGAAAAACATGATTTTCATTCAGGACGATGCTCCATCACATGCATCCAAATACTAAACAGCTTGATTAGCCAGTAAAGGTCTAAAAGAAGAAAAAATAATGACATGGCCCCCTTGTTCACCTGACCTGAAGTCCATAGAGAGCCTGTGATCCCTCATAAAATGTGAGATCTACAGGGAGGGAAAACAGTACACCTCTCTGAACCGTGTCTGGGAGGCTGTTGTGGCTGCTGCAAGCAATGTTGATCGTAAACAGATCAAGCACCTGACAGAATCTATGGATGGAAGGGCTTTTGAGTGTCATCTTAAAGAAAGGTGGCTATATCAGTCACTGATTTGTTTTTGGTTTTGTTTTTTTAATGTCAGAAATGTTTATTTCTAAATTTTGTGTTAACACTTCATGTCCAATAATATTAAGCTTTGATATTTATGAGTCTTTTGGGTTGATTAAGAACATAGTAGTTGTTCAATAATAAACAGAATACTCTCAAACTTGCATCTTACAACTTGCATAATAATTCTTCCCACACACAAGTCTTGACGCTTATCCAACTTGGAGGAAGAACAAAAAGTAACTTGACTTGTAGTTAATTGATTGAAATCAGAAATGGCTTAAAGGTGTGCTTATTATACCCCAAAAACATTTTGTAATATTTAATCATTTTAATTATTTAATTAGGCTAGAACGGTTGGATTTTGCTTTGGCAAAAGTCTTGTTGTACACAAAAATAATGTTTAAATTATACATATTCTTTACTTAAATACTCTACCATGCTTAAATAACATTGGAACATAAATTCATGGTGTCTTGTACAAAATAATTAATATCGTGTATGACTTCCATGAACTCGGAAGACCGCATCCATAAGTCTTGGCAATGACTCAAAATAACGTTTTGATGATGTCATCTGGAATGGCAAAGAAAGCAGTACAGCAGGGCTCCTGGAGTTCATCAAGAATTTTTAGTTATCTTACAAGCCTCCTCCTTCATCTTACAAGCTCAATAATGTTCATGTCTGGTGACTGGGCTGGCCAATCCTGGAGCACCTTGATTCTCCTTGCTTTTAGCATTGAGGCTGCTGCAGAATTTGCCCTCTCTTGTGGTTTGGACAATAATGGGCAGCAAGAATGTATTGATGCTTTAGGCTGTTGACATTGCTATCCACTTTGCACAGCTCTAAGACATGTAACCCCCAGCCATGAATTTTCTATTACCAAACTTGACTGTTTTCTGAGTGAATTTATGGTCCAAGCGGGGACTTCTGCAGTATTTGCAGCGATTGTGATGCAGTTTAATGTATGACTCAACAGAAAGTTAATCTTATGCCACTATTCCATTGTCCAACTTTTCTGCAAACTGTGAGTCCTGGCAATTTCAACACAATTTTTTTGTGTCTTCTGTTTAATGCTAGTTTATAAGCCCTATTTTGGCCATGAAGACCACTGCATGAAACTCTGGGGTTCTATTTATACACAATTGGTAATGTGTTAATTACTTTATTTGTTGCAGGTGCCACTCTAATCTGTGATTACTGGATTCATTTAAAGACTTGACAAGACTGTGTTTTACCAAGCTGTGGACATCAGGGCACTTTTTAACAGTTTCATTTTGCACCTATTTATAAAGGTGAAAGCCCTTGACAATAAAGTGAACCATATATTATAACGATTGATTACAAAAAAGTTACGGACTTTTGTCAGGGAATATATATATATTAAATAAGTTTTTGTTTATGTAAAGTTTAGGTCTGCTTGAGTTTTAGCATTTGGCCGGTTTGATGTCTACTTATAGCCATTTATTAAACTCTTATGTATTAAAGTGAAATTGAGGTGAAGCCCGACTGCCTTCCTTGATCCAGAAACCAAAACTCCCCCAATGGAACATTAGCATGAGGCCACCTGTTTATTCATTGAACCCACTTTACCGTTTACATTTATGCCAAGCTGTTAAAATAGTTTTACGTGACTTTCCAAAATTATTTCCATCTATAAAGATGTAACAGGGGGTGGCACGGTGGCTTAGTGGTTAGCACATTCACCTCTCAGCACGGGGTTTCTCTGTTCAAATCCCAATCTGGGTGGAGTTTCCATGTTCTCCCCGTGTCTGCTTGGGTTTTCTCAGAAAAAATCATGGATTCAAGGTAAATTAAAGCCCTAAATTACCCTGTATAGTGTGTGTGTACCCAGCAATGGATTGGCGCCCTGTTCTGGGTGTATCTGCCCAGCGCCCCAGACATTCTTTCTTGAAAGGGCATGGGGAACCCCCACCGCGACCCTCATAAAGGAATAAGTGGAAGATAATGAATGAATGAATGAATGAATGAATGAATGAATGAATGAATGAAGATGTAACAGGTTAAAACATCAATTTGAATCTATAATGATACAACATGTGGTAATGTAAGAAAAGGCTGACAGCTCTGTGGAGACTGTGGATAGGCTCTGTGTGTTCTTCGACCAGGGGATGGAAAGGATGCTGATGCATGTGAAGCTGCATCTCTCATCCACTGACGAGACAAATCCTAGTGGCCACGACCACAATTCTTCATTGAACTGTGGTTGGTCTGTGCAATCTGGCAACCGTGCAGATGGGTGCGAGCAGTGCGGGAGAGCGCATTTAGGAGCTGGATGCGCTGCTGTGTGGAGCGGACTCAGTCTGCAGGATGTTTAGGTTCAACTGATCGCAACGTTTCTGATCTTTTTGCTTGCAAGACAACGCTCTGCTCTTCCAGAGAAAAGTGACCCACTGCAAAGATACACAGACGCACAGGTACTCACAAAAACTAAACAGTTACAGGTTTGTGTTCGCATTAATGACGGCTGTTTTTTTACATTTCGGAATGCGGAATAAAGTTGAAGGAGGAGGATTGTAAAGCCAAAGTGTGGAAGCAATTTGCAAATCGAATTAAAACCGAAATAAAGCCAGTCTGGGTGTAAATACACACTGAAAGGCAATAAGAGATACGGTTTAAATCAGCTACTGTAATTTCTAACAAGAGTTTTCATTGTGTTACAACTCCTAAATATTAAAAAGAAGGGCCAACAGATTCGTTTAGTTTGACTATTGCTGGTTTAATGTAACGCTGCATGTCATTACTGAGAGCTATTATAAAGACTTGTATATGTTTTTAAAATGGCTAAATTGCGTTCTTTTGTCTGAGGGCTCTTGAGAAATAAAAATGCCCAAATTTGGCTAAAGTGGATGTATTGCGTCGCAGTCCCACAAAATGCGGCGCTGAATGTTAAAGCTATTTATCGGTGTTCTATAGTTTTGCTACACAAACACATCGCCATGTTTTCTATCAAATAAAACTTGCTGAAGGGCTGTTAACGAGCTGTTAAATTTGTAAATTGTACTCAGAAAGAGGAAATCCGACGTGCTACACAATTGTGCTGTCGGGCCATCCATTTAAAACACTGCCACTGTGAGTTAGCTGTTTAATTTACTTCTGAATTCATCATTTAGGCCTAATCTAGTAAAGCAAATATCTCTCATCTCATTAACTTCTGCATAATTCCATACTAGAGATTGGGGGATGGGGGGGGGGGGTGTCCAACCAGGAC
>JAOUQT010000036.1:8923340-8934654 GCA_025769995.1 Xyliphius kryptos
GGGTATTGATTGGGAACCTGTACAATATCCAATAATTCCCTTAACAACAAATGCAATAATTTACATTTAAATGCATATTGTTTCTCTTTGCTTTGACCTTCACATAATTCATAAACCGTATCTATTCGATGAAAATACCAATGGTATTCTAAATATCAGTGGTTTTCATGATATTTTGTAGTCTTGGGAGACAATTTTCTTATGTGCTGTACTCTATCTCCTATGCTGAGGTGTATATTAAGTGAGTATATTTGATGTTTACAGCATGAATAGTACAAGCCTGGTCAAAACAAAATGTGTGATTTATTTTGACTGTGTACTTGTCTCACTATTTGAGGAAAACACAGACATTACCCGAAAGTCTCTATTGCCTAGGATGCTGTATGAGTGCAAGTGTTCTTGCTACAAAATATTATACCACAAATGAATTTTCAATTCAGATTTATAGTTTTTAAGTAGCAGCCTCGATAGCTCAGTGGGTTAGCGTGAGCTGCTGGAAAAAAAGCCAGGAACATTAGTACACTGGATTGAATAAGAGGTTGGGATTGTAATATCGTTCCTATCAGTCATGCAGTAGATTGAGCCTTTGTGGCTACCGTAATTGGAAACAGACAAAAATGTGACATAATTACAGTTTTATTATCTAATTTATTTAAATGTATTCTTTTAAATTCACACATACAGTATATTGGTGTCCAGAAACATTCATTCATTCTTGATTTTTTTTTTTTTAAACTATGTCATATGCCCTCACTGCTTTGAAATGGTTTCACAGATGTTCTCTGTGAGATACCGATACAATGTCTGATAATCCCAATCTCTTGTCAGATGATACAGCGTAAGGTAGTCAAACCACAGTTACTCATGCTCCTAATGTTTTCCAGCAGCACTCTCAACCAAATAAGCTACACAGGGTGACTTTGATCCTATAGTATATGTAAAGGTATTTAATAAACATACATCTTAAAAATAATATTTGCAGCATACTATCCATAAGTCTTATGAGAATTTTCCATTCAGTAGAATCTTGTCAGTGTCTTACCTCCTAATCTAGCCCAGCCCTTTCATTTTCTTGGGCATGATATTATTCTGTGGCATCAGTCACATTAATAAAAAAAGTTCCTCTCAGCCTATATCATCCTCCTTAGTCGACTTGCTATCACTGGCTTAATTTTCATGTTGGGGTCACAAACATAATGGCTGATTCTTCAACAATCTTTTAAGCGCTTTTCCATATTCACTCGTGCGAAAGATTAATTTCTCTGCCTCCTCATGCTTTTTTCCCCGTCAATTCTCAATAAAGAGGGTAAATGTCAGGCATGCCTGACTCCTTCTTCTGACACATCCATTCCAGCAGATGATTACCATAAGGAAATTGACACTTTAGTGAGCACAAGGGAATTTAATTTACTTTGACATCTTGCTGCATAATGTATTCCCAAAGAACTCCAGATTAAGATTTTAAATAAATTTGACTATTAATGTGATTACCAATCTCACACACCTCAAAGTTATACAGCTAAATCAATTATGGATTACAAGTTGTTTAAGCGTCTAAATTATGGGCTGCTTAAAGATCCATGAAATAACAATGGACTTCTCACTTCTAACAGTCCATTTATAATAGGTCCTCATATACTTGAGCTAATGAGTTTTAACCCCAACATAAGTCGATGGTGAATCTGATGAAATGTTATGCATAATCTGTGTGCATGTTTCAGAACATATAATATTGGTGAAATGTTTACAGAAGCAAATATATTTTTGCAACTTTAGTGTTTGTGCTAAAGTGAACAACTGTTCAGATAATAATAATAATAATAATAATAATAATAATAATAATAATAATAATAATCAACAACAATATAAATCAACCAATTAGTATACATACAGAATAATATAAGCTACATAACTGTCCATCTAATATAGGCATTAGTCATATTGATGTCCTGATGTCCTCCCATGCTCCTGACAACAGAAACATTTATGCTTAGTCAGTGGGAATGGTTGGTATCTTTCTGTTTAATAGCCCCTGTTCAGCTCTGGTAGTGTTGATTGGAGCCGGAGAACAGTTTGCTGAGTCATGCCCCCGTTTGCATTCCCTCTGCCTGGCCTCTGGCCTATGGAGTGGACATACACCACACCTAAGATAAAACCATGATCTCCACTGTCATTCCCAGTGCTATCAACACTGTCTGCAATCATCCATTCAACCTATAGAGCAGGTAATCTGGCAGCAGCAGGCCAATATCATCCATGTTTCCTCACTCACTCAGACCAACTGCCTGTGAAAGCCCCCCTGGCAGACAGGAGATAAGAGCAGCGTCCTACTACACATGACTTAGCAGCTCAAGCAGCAACCTGGGAGGGTAAAACTTTAGGATCCTGGGAGAGAAAGTTAGAATTCTCGAACAGCCTTAAAACCTTCCAATGTAGCCATGAAGCAATGTGCTGGAAAAATCATTTACAATATACCCAAAAACACAAGTTTATTTAACCAGATTTGCTCCAATTCTCATTATTTACTGATAACCTTTAGAAATATTAATGCAAAATGATACCTCAATTAATAATTTGTAGCAGAAAACATCAGTGCATAATAAAACCCCCGATCAGAAAAAGCTGGGACATTATGAAACGCTTAAATAAAAGTGCAGTTCCTCTAGATTTCTTTAATTGATTAATAATAATAAGCACAATAAACATATAAATATGCAAATTTCTTCTGATTGTTATTTCAGTTTCTTGTATTTCTTTTTTTTGTTTGTTTTGAAACTTTTTTGTAGTGATACCTTCAGGGAATGTTGGTTCACTATTAAAAATGTGTTTATATCATACATAAATAAAAATATATTTGATTTTAATATACATGATTTCATATGATTTAATTATCATGTATTATATAGTATTATATAAAATAAGAATAATTTTCTAACAGTGGTTAAACTAAATTGTCATATAAGTAGCGTGTAAGCTTTAATAAACTCAGTGGGTGAAATAGGTCATGTGGTTAGATTCACTGAGAGTAAATTGCCAGATGAATTCCTTTGTTCACTATGGCCAATAATTAAAAATGTTTTTATTTTTAATACGGAAAACTAGGCTTAAACATGTGCCAGTTCGGCAATGTGAGTGAATCGCTGTGGCGACCCTTGGTAGCATGGAAAAGCCGAAAGACAACAACTCTAGAAGCAACCTGCAAATGACACAACCGAACTGAATTTAGGAATACAGATAAGCCCAGAACCCAGGTATTATTGTGTGTACGTGTGTGTGTGCGCGTTAGGGTTGCCAACTTTGAGCAATTAAAAACAGGGACACCAGTGTTCGCTTGTTAATGGGGGGAGGGGGGTAAATTGTGATGTCCCGGACAATACGGGACGGTTGGCAAACCTAGTGTGTGTGCAACAAAAATGGCTTAGGACATTGTGATGAACATGCAGGACAATACTATAGAGGGGAAGCAATAAAAATACCAGTTTATGTGATTGTTAGGTCACAAAATGTTATTTTATATGTTCCAGAATTTTTCTGTGAAAAATATATATGAAAGTTTATAGAATATGATACAGAATCAGAATGTTCTGATTCTGACCAGCATTGTTAGTAAAATCAGGTAACAAGACGTGACCCTTGGTGCACTCTCTCTAGCTATTTCTGTCCCTAGTGAGAATAATGAAATGAATAAAGCATGAAGTGTCCTCTCTGCTCATCCCATCTCATGCATGGCTGCCAGCGCATCTCTACTGGGCGTCCTCGTTGACTGGCAGGACGCAGATCGAGGTGCCAGGGGCTTGAAGTGAGCTGCGGGGCCTGCGGGAAATAAATAGCTTGCGGAGGGTTGCGGCTGATCGCAGAAGCGTGAGGCATGCTGGGCTGGAAGGAGGAAGTGCACTGGGGAGGAGGGGAGGGACCGCGCATCCCCAGCGCCGGCGCGCCGCCTCGGACTGCGCCACATGGAGCGTTGCGCGCCTGGAACAACTTCATACTGCACCCGAGCCCAGGACTAACAGGTATGCGCCTTAAACCCACCGCGCTTTCACACACTCCCAAGACACACATTCTCAGATGCGCCATATCGGGGTCAAAGTCGAAATAAAGTTCAGGTGGAAGAACAAAAAAAGAGCGGGCATAGTGGATAACTTTAGTCCCAGAGCAGCTATAGGCAGCAGGTGTGCTTCACTCCCAGTCTCTTACAGCGTGTAGTGCTACAAAGCTTACGTGTTATTTAACAATCTCTATTTTTATTTGTAACAAAATAATAGCTAGTTTTAAGATTTAGATGGATTTTAGATATGAGTTATGGATATGCAATACTTTCCATTTCATTTTCCAGAGTGGAATCTTGTCCCTAAATCCAACCGCCTCACTTGATTCATTTTTTCTCGAACACACAGCAGTCGTTACACAGAAGGCGTGAAACATACATTTTGGTTATTATTTCTTAATTCTTTTAAATAATCTTTGATGAGAGAAATGCTGTTCTTTACTTTCGGAAGCGTCACATACTGAGAGGCACCTGTTGCTCTTTCCGCTCTTTACACGCTGCCTGTAACAGCAAGACTTTCTCCTGCCTTTCTGTCTCTCTTTCCCCGTCTCTCACTCCTTTATCTGCTGTATTTCGTTAAACAATCCATTTCTAATAACTTATTATTACATTTTATATATACATATATAATATGTACTCGTCCTCGATTGTTTTAAATAGTACTAATGAGTATCTTATATGTTAATCCGATTTTTTTTTAACCGAGCCACGTATTTATCTATAAAATATAGTATGTGATAATGAATGTGGTCGGTTAAATTATATAAAAACAACAACAGACAAAATATAAATTATTTGCATGTGTTCCCATAGGACAGAACACAAAGCCCACGCTAGCCTTAATCGAAGAACTTATTTCTCTGTCTAACGAACTTCAAATCCGTATCGAATCTCTCGCAGGAATGAAAACGAAACAGCAGGTTCGATTAATTTAATAGCGGTTATTCTCAATGGGTGTAGAAATGTATGTTTTGTATTAAACGAAAACTTGGCATTTTTGTTTTTCACGTTAGGAAATTTGTCTGATTATGTCTGAGTTCTCCCCCAGAAAAACAAGCGAACCTTGTAGAAATATCACACATCAAAAAAAAATTAAAACGTGTAATTAAATCAGATAGATAGAGAGATAAATAAAGAGATATAGAGAGAGAGAGAGAGGTGAAATGATATGTACATACTGTATGTAGTTTAGTGGAGAATATGTGTGCAAATGAGCATTTGCTGAAGTTTAATTTGAGTGAAATCTGTAACCTACAAATCATCATCATCATCATCATCATCATCTCACACTGCCACTGAGATCTGCTCCTTCAGCACTTTGCAGAAATCCCCACTGATGCAAATCCAGTCAGTCATAGAAGTTGTTATTCCAACCCTTCCTGGCGTTCTAAATAATTAGAGATGGTTAGTAATATTTCACTTCAGAAGCCCACATATTCCCATCAACTCTGTGTGGCTTATCGCTCTATTTTTTAAGCCGTACACACAATTTCTGTAAGGGGTGGACATGCTTCAACAATTAGATACACATTCGGAAAATTGAATATGTCAGCAAAGCTACATTTACATTTAAGTCAGTTTGGTGCATGCTGGAATGGTAATGGCAAAGTTAAAATGTATTATAAGAATTATAAATAAATATAAAACAAGACATATAGAATAATCACTAAAGTGTAATAAATGATAGGCTTTTTGTTACTTTCTTTTAAAACACCACTGCTTTGGAAAAGATGAATAAAATGGTTCTGGATCTCTAGATCTCACAAATACAAATGCAGAGAGTCAACAGTTAATTATATGATGTCTGTAAACACATAAGTCTGGGAGTTTAAGGAATATCCTGATATATACTTCTGTATTTTTTTAGAGTGCCTGGAATTTATCAGACTTTTTAAATACAGAAAATGTAATATCATTACATCACCCAGAGCAAAAAAATCCATTCAATCCTCATTTAAAATAAACCATATTGTTAACATATTTCCACTGATCCAGAATTCTGTCTTATATTTCAATTCTAGTCATAATTAACTAACTCCAAAAAGTTTTTCTCACCTCTGAATTCCTCTGACCTGAGACATGATATTTTGTCTGTTTAACGCTTTTGCACCTCACAGAGTCTCCACCCTGCTCTGCTTGAGATTCTGAGTTGAGCTGCTTTGCTCTGCTCTTCCTTCCAAACACACAGGTGCTTTCTGTCTCTGTGTATTATGCCTGCAAATGGCACTTAAATTCTTTATATGGTCAACATTTTAAAGTACGTCTTCATAGCCTTAGTAAAGCCTATGTCAATCACTACACACACACATATATACATATACATCATAAAATATTTAAAAAACGTCCTTAATGATAGGGCAGCAGTATAAATATTGTATTAATTCTTCATGGTTCAGATAAAGATGAGTGTATGCTGCTTTCAGAGAAATGTATTCCATGAACTTCCTATTCTATGAAACAGTGTCTCCTCTATGGCCTCTCCCATGCCTCTGAATTATATACAATGTATTTAGAAAACAGTTGTTTGAGAACTTGTTTCTATAGTTCCAGTAATATATGAATCTAGGTACAAGAATCATGAGTGATCTATAAACTTTTATCAGATATCACAACTTGAACACCTACAGCTCAAAAGCATGAGTAGTCAGATCAACATTATTTGCGCAGATTTCCCAGAAGCTTGCGCTCAATGGTAGGAGGAGTTTTGTTTGGTAATTTTTAAACTTTTAAAACTTCAGGAAACTTGTCTCAAATTTACTGGATCAAACACACTTAATTATGTCCATTACAGGACACGCGTCATTTTAAATGAAATGTTACATTTCAATCTGGCCGAGTACATGTAGTTCATTACAGACTGGATTTTACTCTGGAATTTTTATTTGTATAACCTCATCATATGAAGCACAAAACAGTAAAGTAGTAGATCCAGTGACAGTGTTTTAAAATAGATCAATCAATACATACTGTAAGTGTAGTGTTATTGACACACAATTTCCAAAAAAGCTGTAATGAGATGTATTAATGTCTCCACCCCCTCTTTTATCCAGAGCATCAGTATTTCCCTTTACACTAGCTACACAAAAGAGGGGGCACAATGGGAATACTGACTAAATGCACTAAAAAATCACCCACACACACACACAAACACACACGCACACACAGTCTTTAATGTTGTTCTGTCCAGAAGTGACTGTGTTACGCTTTGCAGAGCACATCTCCGGAATACATGTCAATATTCTTACCTAGTCAAAACTCCCAGTATACAAGTGTTTTCTCTTGAAATATACATAAGCCTGTTAAGTCTGTGCTTCTCTGAATTCATCCACAGAACCACAATATCATTGCAACCTACAGATAGAACTTGTTTCCCCGCTGTATGTTCCAATTATGTGCTGCCATCTGTCAGTGAAAACAGAAAGGCCTAGGTTCCCCTTATCCCAGGAGCATTCTTCATCTTGCTTGGCTATTTTTGAAAGTTTCATTCTCCTTGCGTGACTTTAGGGGTCCGGTACGACCCTCCAGCGGGAGTGTCTTGAAGTGGCAGCGAGAAGGCCAAGGCTGTTGTGCCATCTGCTGCAGGCTTGAGGAGACCCTGCATTATTAATGGTGCTGTGGGCATTGGTGACTCCTTACATATACAGGCCTGACCCTAGTAAATATTGCTCTTTGTCTTCCTGTACATAATCTCTTGCACTTATGTTTTTAGTTTGACATTTTCACTTTTTACCTCATCCCCCTCTATCATACTTCCTCTCTTGCTTGCTCTCTCTTTCATTTACTCTGCCTGTCTTTCTTCCTCTTTACTATCTCCGTCACCTCTCTTTCTCTCTCTCTCTCACTCAATTTCTCTGTCTATTTTACCTTTTGTTTATGTCTATGGCTTGCCTATGCGAGTTTGTATAAGTGAGGCAGAGAAAGAGAGACAGGCTGCCGGGGTTACCCATGCATGATCAGTAAATTAGAATGAACACGAGAGCCAATCAGCTGGCTATGCCAAACACCCGCATCCCCCGTGACCCGGGGCCATCTAATTTTCTGCTTAATTTTGCGGCAGTCAGTTTGCATTTTTGGATGATTATGTGCAGGGAAATTAACAATAAATAACAAATGTGGTCTGAAAGGCTGTTCTTGAGTTTCCAACACCCCACCCCTGAAGCCCACCATCCAGTTGCTCAGTCTACTAGGCTGTCATCTAGCATAATGAAAATGTCTGTAGTTCTTTTGTAATGTAATGTGCAAGACACTGGTGTCTGCTACTGGAATAGAAGTGTTTGTGTAGGGGGTGATGGAGACATACAAAGAAAGGGCATTCCCTCTATAATCACTAACCACCCCTTTTAGAATTTTACATTTTCAGCAGTAGGTGCTGATGAAACTGCAACGCTCATTTCTGACTCTGTACCTCTGCTTTTCTTATTCTGTCTCACTCTCGCTCTCTTTTTACTTGCTCCTGTTAGAGTACCTGCACAGGATGGAGATCGAAGAAGCACAGGAAATGTCCCAAATAACAGGTATAGCACTATTTCCTGTCATCAGAACACCATCAGTAAGTTGTAGACCTCAACCTACCTAGATTCTGCCAGAGAGTGAGCTTCTTAAAATGGCTCTTCCACATCCAGAAGACTGATGAAACATGTCGTAAAAGACAATAGTTGTAGCAAACACTTATCAAAGCTAACAAGAAATATTTCATTTTAAATATTAAAAAGCAATAAATAAATAAACTTGTTTTTTACAATAGTTGGTTATATGGTAATTATGCATTATAGAATCATTACAAAATGCATTTTCCATATATTTCTATGAGTATTTTTCGCTAAAAATTTACAGTAAATAAACATAAATAGGTAAAGCATCATATTATATAACCCAAAGCTGGGGCTTACTGCAAAAAATAAATGTGGCAGTCCAAGTCTTAAGAAAAACTGTGACTGATTCTCCGAGACATACAGTAAATCTTAGGTATTAAATTAATTACGTTACAATACTGTGGAACATGCAGAAACATGCTGTAAGGCAAATATGCCTTCAAAAATATAGTTTTTACACTCTAAAACACTCTAATTAACTGAGGAAGGTTATAGTTGGTGTTCGTTTTCTTTAAACAGTGCTCTTTAAACAAGATTGAGTTAATTTGTTACATTAGTTGGTATATATTACCAAATACATTGGAGAATCCAACACAGTTCCTTCTGAGACCTTCACTGTTACACATGCCTTTATTTTGCAGCAAAACCAGCTTTCATTATGTTTTCTTTGGCTTAAAAGTGTGCTGTTTTGTACTACACTCACAGGCCACTAAATTAGGTACACCTTGACAGTAAAAAGTTGGTCCCCCTTTGGCCTTCAGAACTTTAATTTTTTCTTTAATTCTTTTTGGCATAATTTCAGAAGAGATGGTATTGTGCATTCCTTGTTTGTAACGAGTGGTTATTTGAGTTACTGTTGCCATTCTAGTATCTCAAAACAGTTTGCTCATTCTCCTTTGACCTCTCACATCAACAAGGCTTTTCTGTCCACATAACTGCCCTTCACTTGATATTTTTCTTTTTCCGACCATTCTCTGTAAACCATAGAGATGGTTGTGTGTGAAAATCCCTATAGATCTGCAGTTTCTGAAATACTCAGACCAGCCCGTCTGGCACCAACAAACATGCCACGTTCAAAGTCACTTAAATGACCTTTCTTCCCCATTCTAATGTGCGATTTGCACTTCAGCAAGTTGTCTTGACCACCATTACATGCTGAAATTTTTTTTAGATATTGTTAGCATTAAATGTGTTAGCATTAAATTTGAGTACAAGTGTACTTAATAATATGGCTGGAAGGGTGTATGCTGCCTTTTTATACTGAGATACACAATTTTTTGTACAGAATGATTTTGGATTTTCAAAGAATTACTTCATTGTTAAAAATCCAAAATCATACTGTATTAACCATTTAAATCGTAAATAATAAAAATGAACATCTCGAAAGAAAATATATTCAAGCGCATTAGGGTACCTGAGACTTTTGCACAATGTTTATATACACAGTATATACTGTACATATGTAATACAACCCCAAATCAGAAAGTTGGCATAGTATGCAAATCTTTTAAGAAACATGCAGTGTTTCGTACATTTAATTTGACCTCTATTTCATTCTGGACAGAATGAACCCTAAGTTCATTTGATTAGTTAATTAAAATCATTTTCTACATTTCAAGCTTGCAAAAGATCCATTCATCTTTAGGCCCAGTATTGAGGTAAAAAAAAACTAAATTATGACATCAACAGGTGATTTTATCATCATGATCTGATTCAGAAACATATCAGCATGTTTTTAAGAAGCAAAGATGGACAGTGTATCTTCAGTTAAGACAATTGAGACAATTATTCAAATGTTTTAACAATGCTCCTCAAAGAAAGCCATATCCTTTTCTGAAATAGTTTGTTTTGCATAGTCTTGTTGAAAAAATACATGGACATCAATATAAATATGTCCTGATGGCTGCATACAGCATGTTGCCATAAAACCTCAATCTACTGCCATATTTAAGATATTTAACCTTTGCACTGGCACAACCCCATACCATGACAGATCCTGGGTTTTGGCTAATAACATTCTGGGTGGTCCTTTCTGCAGCACATGCCAATTAATTTATTACATTTTTTATAAAAAACTAATACTGATTTATCAGAATACAATATACATTTCACTGTGTGATTGTCCAGTCCAACTGTATCAGGCAGGACATGCTTAACATAACGCATACAATTTGTACACAAATGTATTATGTGGCATTTGTGGAATTAAATCTGTATTTTAGTGCTTGACAATTTTGCCCTTGCAAATATATCTTCATAGATTTAGTAAAGACTGTCAATTATTACACACATACACACACACAGACAAACACATATATACAGGGGTAAGACAATGAAACTGAAACACCTGGTTTTAGACCACAATAATTTATTAGGATGATGTAGGGCCTTCGTCTTGGGAATGACACATACAAGTCTTGCACAGTGGTCAGAGGCATTTTAAGACATTCTTCTTGCAGGATAGTGGCCAGGTCACTACATGATGCTGGTGGGGGAAAACCTTTTCTGACATGATCCTCCAAAACACCCCAAAGTGGCTCCTGATACATCACAAAGACTTGATGTCTTGGTCACAGATGTGCCAGCAAGACGTGCAGAAACAATTTGTCCTCTTTTGAACTCTGGTATGTCACCCATAATGTTGTGTGCATTGCAATATTTTGAGCAAAACTGT
>JAOUQT010000036.1:8934754-8951593 GCA_025769995.1 Xyliphius kryptos
TATTATTATTTTTGAAACAAAAATGACATTTTGTTGATTACTAATTTACAATCAAATGCTAAGCTTAAAGTCATATAAGCAAGTGCCCACAAAAATGTACCCAGGATGACACACAATTTCCAGACCCACACTGGCAATGATAAATGCGTTGTCACACAAAAAAAAACGGTTTTCTCTACACCTCCTCATTGATCTACATCACTATTTCCCCCTACAACATCTCGAGGAATATTGCACCCTTAATGACTTCACCTACAGTTGAGCACAACTGTTTATTCTCTACAAATCATCTGACCTCAGGCCTTTCACTCCTTACACTTGTTCATGCCCCTCGATCTGTACATACATCTAGCTCCTATTAGGGTGCTGGCTCTTTGAGCCTGTCTGAAGTAATTCTTAGAAATACTGAGGGATTGCGACAGACGGATAACCGCTCGCTTCCCGCTATTTGTTCCAAATGTGTGGAGCCATCTGTCAGTGAAAACAGGAAGGCCTAGGTTCCCCTTCTCCCAGGGGTTAACTTCAGCTTGCTTGGCTATTTTCGGGAGCTTCACTTCTCCCTGCATAGCTGCAAAAGCCGGGTGCCTGTCTCCAGCGGCAGAGTCTTGAAGTGGCAGCGAAGAGGCCGAGGCTGTTGTGCCCATCTGCCACGGGCCTGAAGAGACCCTGCATTATTAATAGGGCCACGTGCACTTGTGACACCTCCAAAATGTAGTCCTGGCCTGAGGAAGCTCTGCCTGCCTCCTCTAAAAAAATATCTGTCTGTCCTCTTTGGCCTACTGGATTTTCCAAATCCTGTTTAATATTTGATTAATCAAACTTGATTTGCACTTGTTTAACTTTTAACTTTGACACTTTTCACTCTTGCTTCTTCACTTATTCTTACCCTATCTTACTTCCTCCCTTTTTCTCTTTTTAATTTACTCCTCATGGTTCTTCCTCTTTGCTATCTCTGTCACCTCTCCCTCTTTCTGGCTTTCTTCTGTTTATAAGTCCACTTCACCTTTTTATTCACGTCTATGGTTTGCCTGTACAAGTGGCAGAAAGAGAGACGGGTGCTGGGTTTACCCATGCATGCTCAGTAAATTAGAGTGAACATGAGCGCCAATCAGCTGGCTATACCAAACACCCCCGTCCCCCGTGACCCAGGGCCATCTAATTTTCTGCTTAATTTTGTTGCAGTCAGTTTGCATTTTTGGAAGATTATGTGGTGGGAAATTAACAATAAATAACAAATGTGGTCTGAAAGCTGACTCTTGAGTTCCCAACACCCCACCTCCAAAGCCAGACCACTCATGCTGTCAGCCAGGGTAATGAAAATGTCTGTAGTTCTTTGTAATGTAATGTGGAGAACAGTGATGTCTGCAGCTGGAATAGGGGTGTTCTCACAGGGGGTGATGGAGATATACAAAGAAAGGGCATTCCAGTTAATCACTTACTATTCTCTATTAGAGAGTTACATTTGCAAATGTAGGTGTTGATGGAACTGTAACATTTTTCTCTGTCTGTGTCCCTGTTTCTGTCTGATTCTATTTGCCCCTTTATTTCACTTACTGCCATTAGACTACCTGCACAGGATGGAGACCGAAGAGGCCCAGGAAATGTCAAAAATAACAGGTACAGCACCATCTCATGCATTCTGAGTAATAAAAGAATGAGTTCAGTAGACCTGACTGTTTTTAAGTCCACCTTACAAAGGAGTTTCAAATCAGCTCAGTGTAGCTTTAATATGTTTGTTGTTGTACTGAGCATTTTACTGCAGAAAGAGAAATAAAAAGAGGAACATTGAAAGTTGAGCAGGTCACAGTTAACAAACTCGTATGTGTATACACACACAAACACACACAGAGGGAGAGAGAGAGAAATAAAAAAACTGTCTTTACCCAGCCAAAAAGACAATAAAACGATCTTACTAATAAAGTTCTTACTAAAGAACTGAAGTAGGTTTTAATACACAGTACGTGCTATTGGTATGGAAAGAACTTTAATTACAACATTACATTTTAAATTAGGTAGCGAAAGCCCTGCTACAAATGAGGGAGGAGAAGAACAAGAGGAGGCCATGCCTGTCCCAGAGGACCTGTCCACCAGCACAGGGCTTCAACACAACAGCCGCACCGACAAACTATCAGGTAAGTCAGGCCCGTGGTACCAACCACTCACAAAAAAAGTTATTTATTATACAAATACATTATGCAAATCATATAAGAAATTTAAATTACATGTTAAATAAAAATGGTGAAATAGTTAAAAATGATAAATAGTTGTAGCAAGTAAAATGCTAAAAAAAATCCTTAGTATTTAGAACTACCTCGTTTTGATTAGCAGTCCTGTTTGTGAGTGCAGCATAGCAAAGGTGGCTTCACCTCCACCCACTGTCAGCTAAACCATGCTGCTAAACGTGCTGCAGGTCTTTTATTGTCATTTGGGGTTTTGTGGTCATCATACTGGCATTTTTCACCGAGTGTTTGATGTTCTTCCTGAACTTGCCTTTCACAGTTACCCGTAACTCCTTCTGTATGGTTTTATTTTCAACAGTGAAAAATGCAAACCGGAAGCTCTTTTTTAGAATTCCTTTTTCAGATTGTCAGTCAGCTGCTTGGAAGAGGTTTCCAGGTTAAACTGTCAGACAGTTTGTTATAATTTAAGTTACTGAATTGTAATTAAAAGACAATTTTTAAAGAATGTTTGCCATTATTGTCAGATTACTGAGTCTTAATATTTAGAAAATACTACACTTTTTTTTACAACTTAATATAATTGCTATTATTTAGAATTTGAACTTAGATAATATAAAAAGTATTCAAAAGCATTTTGGACATACATAACTGTATTGATTGTAGTCTTGCACAATGATTTTAGAAGAGCTTAACTATTGACTGTACCTAAACTGCTTAGAACAGCAAAAATGTTGAAGCAGCATATAGATTAGATTAAACAGATAAACGATACTGGATACTTATAATAGTAAACACAAATGTTAGGAGTCAGTGCAAACCTCATATGAGGAGGAAGTAGGTTAACTAGGCCCAATGACTGTGATATGTTTGGGAACAGATCTGGCTAAGTTGAGTTTAGCAGATGGCCTGTTTAAAATCTTGATGTATTTTAGTTTGGAATTTCCCCTCCTGTAGCTCCACATTAGCTTGTTCCAAACACTTTGAAGCTGTCGTAATTTGAAAAAAGATGTCAGAGGAAACTGAAATAGGATGTGCAAGAGTTTCCTAAGTAGAACTAACCAGAACACAGTTACATCAATTATACAGGGAGATGAAATGTTCAGGAGCAATCACCACAGACCAAACAAGGCAATACATACACTACAGAAAAATGCACGGGCGCACAAAACTGCACCTGCACATTTTGCCATGCTTTCACATCAACTGTCAAGCTGTACACGCTTTCTTTCTGTCTCTGTCTCTTCTCATTTACATTATTAAGCCCACATGACTTGTACAACACATTGTATTAGGTTGCAACTTCACATAGTCTGATGTTCTTTCTTTTATAAGCTTTGATTAAAATAACGTTTATATGCTAGGGTCACCAACATAGCTTCAAAGGTTATGTATGCTACACACTTACACTGTAGGGTGCACAATGTCATGCAAAAGGTTACAAAACCATGGTCAATGGTTGATTTATGTTTGGTTAAAATATGTATAGAATGAATTGGTCTTTTTATTATTTATTATTTATTGTGTTTAAGTAACTTATGTAGTAAGTAATACATATTTAGTTAAATTATTCATTAAAAAAAGATAAACAGGTAAATAGTATTAGGCAAATGTTAGGGCAAATTATCTCAGCATGTTTTATGTGTTAATTAGGTAGATGTCTTGATTACAGTCATCATTAGAAAAAGTCAGGTGATTCTAATTTGAAAACTTTATAAAATCCTTTTTAAATCTTGTTCCCAGCAAATCAGCAGGTGCCTAGGACTCAATATAAATAAAGAATCACTTGATGCCAATAGATGCCCACTTGATCCAATCAGAATTTTGTGAGTGAACAAATGAAGCTCCCTGATGAATTTGATAACATGCCCTTTATAATGCTCATATTAAAATATAACTCCAATAAACAACAGTATAACAATTTTAATATGCAAAAAACTCGACACGACATGGAACATTTTTTTTAACATGTAAGTGAAAAATATTTAAGAAAAATGTTATATTTAAATACGTTTACTACAGAGGATGTGTTACCTTTGAAACAAATAAAATTTGCTGCTTAATGGTTTGCAAATAAGAAAGTGTGTTAACATTAAAAAACATTATTTATTTCAGTTTATAATGATAATAACCATGGTGGACAAATGCTTGTGTGCAAACCCTACTGGAATGAATAATAGGTTATTTTTTATCACGTCTCCTCTCCAGTCTTTACAATATACTTCAACCTTAATAAAGGCCATAAAGAAATTATTTATATACAGAATAAATAAAAGCTTTCTTTGTATCAAAAACCTAGGTTAATTTTTTGGCAATTGACCATATAATTGTAACTATACCACAGAGTTCAACAAACACAAAGTACTTACAGGTTAAAGGTTGCGAATAATCATTCAAAACCAGTTTTATTTCAGTTTCAAGCAACACAACCCATAGTGTTAAAGGCTATTAATTATTTTGTTCTTTAAAATATGAACATTTTACAAAACCATCTTTGATGGGTTACATAAATAGTCTGGTCAATGCTACTAGAGTAATAATAATAATAGCAAAAATTTTAATATTTCATCTGTCATTATATATATAGCAAACTTTAAGAACCAGAGACATTAAAAATGAAAATTAAATGCTTTCACTCTTTTTCATAATTCATGGAATTCTGGAACTTATCAACAGCTGCCTCGCGACTACTTGATTGAATGATAATCATTTTGCCGCTAAGCTTTTAAGCATTATGCAGCATAATGGATTTTAAAGAGGCTATTTGATACAGGCAGAGATAATCATGAATTTTACCCTGACTTTGTGTGAGCATGTGTGCACTGTCCTTCAAGATGTAATCAGCCAGTGTGTGAGAGGATGTGACTATTATATCTTTTGAGTGCATCACTGCTTCACAGATTAATGCTGAAACTTGGTAATGGAGCAGTAGCTATCAGGGCTGATCGCTTACTGCTGGGTTGCAATGTGTGACTTGATCAGGAGTTTGTAAGTGACAGCGGAAGGAAAAGTGCATCAGGCTCTTACTGTGTCGTTGCTCGGCTTCAATGGTGCGTCACAGAGTCCCTATTTAAACTTAGTCCCATAACATTAATTTTAACTTGTTATACTTAAAGATTAACATGAATCATTAAGTTTAATAGAGATCACATTAAGCATAGATCTGCGATAGCATTTAAATTAAGACATTATATTTCAATACAACACACAATGTTTTTTATCTCATCTTGCAGGAACAAATATGGTTGATCACCTTGCTTTTGCAGTTGCTGCTATTTTACAGTCGAACAGAGAAGTTCCTAAAAATGCAAAAGTAGCTGTGCTTTTTTCTTCTTATCAAAGCCTATATGCGTGCAAGCGCAAACTTAACTTCACACTGAGCAAAGCCGTGGTTAAGTGTGCCTCTATAGCAAACAAGCACATAGCTATTTTCAGTTTGAGACAACAGGAGCAGTGCCTTGAGAGGAACATATTTGACACCCAGTTGTACAACAGAACTAGAGCAGCAATAAAAGTGTCAATTCTAGTCCACTATTACACTGTAAATATAAATATTGCTTGCAGTTGAGTTTCAAAGTGATTGTATGGCTGCTTGCTGTTGTTTTACACAGTCCTGCATTATTCTGACAGGAAGTGTAATAAGTCATGTTGTAAGCAGGATGAAATAAGCCTGCATGCCATCTCTGTTCTTCTCTATAAACGTATAGGCTTCTTTGTTTGTCCTCGCTTGTGGCTTTAGACACTTGCTTCCCAAAAAGGGTAAATTAGGATGTGTGACAAACTTTATATAAAGTAAAAGCTCCTGTTCCCATCTCCACTTTAGTCACAACTTCCCCAAATCCATGAGAGATTTCGGTGTAGCAGCAGCAAGGCTAGTTCCCTCTGCCAAGCTTAGGTCACATTGTGCTGGTAGATTTAAGATTTAAGCTTTTGTCACATGTGCATTTGTTGCTAGCACAATAGTACTGTGAAATGTAAAGATGCTGTTCTGAATAATGTACCAAAATGTACTATCAAATTAATAGTAAAATAAACATTAAATAGTACAAAAGCAGTAATGCTTTAAGTTGACTGAAAAGTAAATGTTGCTAGCGGTCCAACATAAAGTAGAATCTTCTAACTAAAGGAATCTTACAAATTAGTTTGAAACGAATTGTGCAATGTATATACAGTATGCATCCTGACACCTGCTTTTTAACTAGGTGAGCTTTTAGTAAATCTATAATGCTTAATCCAGATATTTTAGGTGACGATTAGTAGCTGTACATGCAGGATATAGAGTAGCACTTTTGCTATCTGTATACTGAGCTCATGCATTTTCATCTTTGGGTTGACACTTACTCAACTTCCTCTTAAAATGAACTTTTCTGTTTGGTGCCTCTCCCTGAGTGGTTTGCAGCTTTTTGTGGCACAGCATATTCAGACTAGAGGCAGAGACTTTACATGATACTATGAATGATTTAGATGAAAATATAATACTAAAATAAAAACAACAAAATTGGTAGTAGAAAAAGCTGTATGAATCATGTGAGCAGTTGCTGATCCATGTAATCTGCATAAAATTGCCTTTGTCTTCCACAAAAACACTGTTTCAGTTGTGCAGCTTCACAATTCCCTGTCTGTGCTTCCCTTTCTGTCACTTCTCCATAATTCTTGGCCTTGTTTTTCGGTTGGGCTGGCTCTGTTGCTGAAGCTTCCCCTTTCCCCTTAGATTCCTATATTTCATTATTTCCACTTCTTCCTCTTCACTGTGTACAAACCGAGGTAAAGGCATGTGGAAATCGGACATGGCACCATGATATGCTAACCACAGGACCCAAACCCAGTAAACAGTAGCATTTTAAATGCTAAACTTAATGATCAAACATACATAACCTAACCTTGTTTTGGGGCACATTAATGAGCATTTATAGAAAATAGATATAGAACCATGTTTAACTCCAGTCAAACTTCCCAATGTTGTTAACAGAATTGTGCTTGCATTTCAATATTTGTCTCAGTAAGACAATCGTTGATGACGGCTATATCTGTTTTGATAGCCTTTGTCGTCCCATTCTAAAATTTTCCTCACTTAAGTGTTACTTGGAATAGATTTTTTTTTTTTTATTACTTGTCTCACTTAATCTTCACAGTTGCACTCATATGAGTGCTTTTGTGTGCATGCGTGTACGTATTTACCACGGTTTGCTGGTCTGGTTTACACCGCTGCACTCCTCAGTTTCACAGAGTTTCCTGTGTCTCTGTTTCCTGTTTATCAGTCATTTGTTACAGAGAAGTGTGATAGTGAGAAAAAAATGGTGTATGGAGTTTGAATTTCCCAATTCCTGGGTGAGCAAATTTCTATAAAAGCCTACTATTTGACAACTCAAAACAGAATGGTGGTTTTCAAGCTTTTACACAGTGTTAGTGTATTCATCAGTCTGTTTCATATTGAAATTGGCACTTTTTTGGAGGTTAAATGCTTTTTTTTCAGATTTAGTTTTTGAAGTTTTCTGACTAAGTATATCTTAAATCAATTGAATTCAGTTACAGAGATGTCAAAACATTTAGATCTCATGTCATATCTGTTTTAATATACAAGCGTGAGGCCTATTCACAGGGGAAAAAAAACTTTCTCAATTAGGTTAGAACAAAGCTAAAAGCTTATGTGATAGGGTGAGCATTCAGCCTAATGCTTCACTAAACAGGCCCACTACCCTCTTTTCCAGCCTGCAATATAAAAGTTGAGGCTCGGAGTGATGAGGAGAACGGGCTGGCTGCTGAGATGAACGGAGAGGAGGAGGATTGTGTGGCCGAGGACTTGCGAATGCTCGATGGCTCAGGGGCCAAAGTGAACGGCTCCCACGCAGGCCCTGACAGCAAGCCAGCGGCCGCCTACCCCACAGCCGGGGGCATCCGCCTCCCCAATGGGAAGCTGAAGTGTGATATCTGTGGAATAGTTTGCATTGGGCCCAATGTGCTGATGGTGCACAAGCGAAGCCACACTGGTAAGCACAACAGCCATCTACTCATCCCTCCGTCACTCACACCATAGCACAGACGAGGAGAGCTGACTGTGCAGGGCTTGATACGAACACCACAAGCAAAACACTCTTCAGGGTCAGAAGTAGAGTAGATAAGTTATATATAGAGTAAAAAGTATATATATTCAGATTGTATAATTTAACATGTACATTACTAAGAGTACTTGAAATACATTTATTCTTATTTTATAAAAAGGGTTGTTTAGTTTGTAAATATATTTACAGTAACTTTCTGTGTCCCAATCTGCCATCTTTTGCTCACATGCAGAAAAGTCACTCTACTCACAACTAGAAACAGATAGTGTAGACTTGTAATCACTGTAAACAAATGCATGCTCCTTGTCTTTTGTACATTGCAATGGCTTGTTGCAGGCGAAAAAAAACCACTCAGAATTACCACTTCAACCAACTTGATGTTTTGAGTGTTTTGTCTTATTTGACTGTTAAAATCAAGTATTAAGACTGTGAAGATGAGAGAAAGATGAGAGAAAGATGTGAAGATGAGAGAAACAGTAGTTTGTCCAAAGAAAACTTTGCATAAAGAAAATGATCTGAAAGTTTTCAGTGATGATTTCTTAATCAAGATTGTGATTCCATTATAATCAGCCCAAACCAGTGGGGGAGAACATTTTTCAAAAAGGCACTTAACTTCAGCGTCTAAAAAGCTAATGAAACCTAAAAATGGAAGAGAGAAATTGAAAGCAAATGCAAATGCAAACAGAATCTACAATAAAAGATATAATTAAGCGCTTCATATTTAAATACAAATATATACGACGGTGAGATTGTTCTTCTAAAATGCCTTTTTAATGAGTTTCTTTTCCCTTTCTGTAGTTTGCTGCTTCACTGGTGACTCTTATTTTATAGGCGTCTTTAAAGACAGGCGCACATTAAAACGTTTTTTCGAGAATGCCACAACAGTCGCACGCCTTGGATATTGGTTTATTCCAGAGGCGCTGATCAGGAAGAGTGGCTTTCAAACATAAAGCGCTTCCCTCACTTTATTTAAATGAGCTCTGCTATTTGCATTGTGATGGGCCACTCTTATTTGAGAGCTGGAGAAGAGGGGGGAAATGAGATTTTGAGATCAAATTGACCCAAGCAGTGGTGCATTACAGAGCTGGCAGGCGGAGGCACAGAGGCACATGTTCGATCTGAGGGGCAGGCAGTGCTCGTGGCATGGTGCACAGTGGGAGGGGTGCCTAACACAGATAGTTTCCTTTTCGCTGTGATAGTCGTGTAGGACACTGCCCCCCCCCCAGTAAAAAGGGCAAGCAGCACCACCAAGAAGGAGCTGTGGCAAGTCTATACATAGTTTCTGTGCTCGACACATTTTCCTTTCCTGGCTCTGTATAGCATTTGTGTGAAGTCGAAGTGACAAATGTGGTTTGCAATACTCACTGATCACTTGATTATCTATACCTCTTTTTTTACACTACAGTGTTTAATAATTTATTAATTTTACTTACCATATAGATGTATGTACTTTGTAGTTGTACAATTACAGCCTGTGGTCCAGTTTTTTCCCCTATATTTTTGTTAGCCCCCTTTACTGGATCCCCCCCCCCCACTGTGCCACCAAAGAGTAGTATTATTTGGGTTGTGTATAATTTTATGATGGTGTTTTATGTTAAATGTTAAATGCCTTAGTGATGCTCCTGGACTGAAAACTATCCACCATCAGAAAATTGTCCAGCAATCAGCACCCTGTGAGCACTGATGACGTATTTAAGGAAGTCAAACAATACAACAGATGCGCCACGATTTCTAAAATATCTTATATTCTATTTAGAGCGATAAAAAATTCATAAACATACAGCGTCATAAAGGTGGCATTACTGCTGAGAATTATCCAACACCCTTTAAGACTGCTGTGGCCAACCAGTGGGGTCCTGATCACTGGAGAACCGAGTAAAAGAGAGTAACAAATGGATTACAGTATGAAATTATATAACTACAAACTTAATGTACCTGAAATATGGAAATAATAAAAACCAGCAACAAGTGTAGAAATAAGGTGTACCTATCTTGAAGTGACTTTTTGCTTATACAAGTCATAAAAAATTCTACCATTTATGCTTACTGATTTATGATTTATTTGCTCACAACAGCAAAATTCTACTTTGTTTTTTTTTTATTCAGGTGAAAGACCCTTCCAGTGCAGTCAGTGTGGTGCTTCATTTACTCAAAAGGGCAACCTACTACGACACATCAAACTCCACTCTGGAGAAAAACCTTTCAAGTGTCATCTCTGTAATTATGCTTGCCGCCGTAGAGATGCTCTCACCGGACACCTTCGTACTCACTCAGGTGACTTAAACGCCTATAAATAATTATCTACATTCATTAAAATGAAATGAAAGGGGGAAATGTGCAGAAATGCATTCTTTGTAGGTATAAGTACATTACTTTAGTGTTTATTTACTGTATTATCCATATTCTATTTAAAAATATTTTTTCACACATTCATTCATTCATTATCTGCAGCCCACCAGGGGTGAACGTCTTTTTCGCTGGGACAGGACAGGGTGCCAATCTATCGCTAGGCACACACTCACATACACACATGCACACACATCCAATTTACCTTGAATTCATGTTTTTAAACTGTGGGATGAAACCGGAGAACCCGGAGGAAACCCACACAGACACGGCGAGTACATGGAAACCACACCCAGATTGGGATTCGAACAGGAAATCCCCAGTGCTGAGAGGCGAGCGAACTAGCCACTGAGCCATTGAGCCACCCTTAACCTATTTATATTTTTACTGATCACATTTTAGTGCGGTACGGTGGCTTAGTGGTTAGCACAATCACT
The DNA here is from genome assembly GCA_025769995.1 of Xyliphius kryptos. NCBI lineage: Eukaryota > Metazoa > Chordata > Actinopteri > Siluriformes > Aspredinidae > Xyliphius > Xyliphius kryptos. The sequence continues at coordinate 8,945,774 of JAOUQT010000036.1, forward strand.
TCTCAGCGCTGGGGATTCCCAGTTCTAATTACAATCTGGGTCGAGTTACCATGTTCTTCCCATGTCTGTGTGGGTTTCCTCTGGGTTCTCCGGTTTCTTCCCACATTCCAAAGATATGGAAACAAGGTTAATTGAATGCTCTAAATTGTTCTGTATAGGTTGTGTGTGGCTGTGTGAATGAGTGTTTGCCCAGCATTGGATTGGTGCAATGTCCTGGTTGTATCTGCCCAGAACGCGAGACATATTCCACTAGATGAATAATTACATTTCAAAACAAAAAATTTTACTTTTATTCACTAATGTCTTAAAAGTGTTGGTACTTTAATTTTATAAAATGACACAAATAGTAGGTTGAAGGAACTGAGTACAGATTGGCCTCAACAATTTCAGGCTGGAGGCTAATATCTTAAACCTCTTAAACATCATTGTTTACTAAATTAAACATTTTAATAAACTTTTATAAAATGGATTTTCAACAAAAAATGTTAAATTACTGCCACTTAAGCAAAAATGTACACATGTATTTTTATGTGGTTTCATTTCAACATTTTTATACTTTCAGAAGACATTAAAAATAATATTGTTGACAATCATAATCATTTCCCATGGGAATAAAAATTATATACACCAAGAGTTGCGGGCAACTAAGTTAAATGTAGTTAATTTTTATAATTTTTAAGTATTTTTAAATTCTCTGATTGTGTAAACGGGCAGCACAGTGGCCTAGTGGTTAGCACGTACGCCTCTCAGCGCTGGAAATTTCAATCCCGATCTGGGAGTTTCCATGTTCTCCCTGTGTCTGCGTTGGTTTTCTCCCACCATTCGAAAACATGGATTGAAGGTAAATTGAATGCTCTAAATTGCCCTGTACAGTTTGTGTTTGTGTGTGGCTGGGTGTGTGAGTGTGCCCAGCGATAGATTGGCACACTGTCCTGGGTGTTTCTGCCCAGCGCCTGAAATGTTCTCCCCTGGATGGGCATGGGGAACACCACTACAAAACTAGTGGAGAATTAAACGGAAGATAATAACAAAATAAATGTGTAAACCTTTTATTTAATGCTCGTGAACCATGGGTTCCTCTAAATCACTCCTTTAAGAACATTGGGAAACAATTAAATCATTTATGAATTTTGTAAATGTTAACATTTGAAGGATGCTGCATGACAGCATGAAAGAATGATTTTGGGAACAAGTGCTGTGAACTATTGAAGATATAGTTTTTGTAAAGCTAAATAAGTATATTTATTATTTTTCATTGGTGGCATTGGCAATACTGCACAGGTGGAAGTAAATTTTGAATTTCAAAAAATATCTGTCATAACTCAAGACAAATATTAAACCGTCCGCTAAAAGTTTAAAACTCAAAATAAAATAAAAAGATTGAGCAGAATAACACAAAATCTCACAAAATCTAGCATGGGCTATCTGAATAGACAAACCTGAAGAATTCCTCATAGCACTCTGACCTTAAAAAAATATTAAAACAGAAGTAGCGTATTAATGCTTTTTTTTTAATGAACTAAGGATAAAAGACAAGCTAAGGATATCTAGAACTTTTTGGGAAAAAAAATAATGGGACAAAGGTCTAGCTGCTTTTCATAACTGTATAATGGAGTTGAGGTGGGGTCAGGTTCTTACACACCGAATTCACCTAATCATGCCTTTATAGACCTTGCTCTGTGTAATGGCACACAGTCATGCTGGAACATAAAAGGGTCTTCCCCGAACTGTTACAAAAACGTTAGAGCATAAAATTGTCCGAAATTGCTTAATTCTCGATTTTAAACATAAAATTCTTATTAAAATGTTTACTGTGAAAACAAAAAAACACAATAAAATCTAATCTTGTCTATAAAGATTTAAAAACAATTTGTATATATATATATGGCATTAAGCATTCGTCATGCATCTTTTCATTGGTCCCGCGCCTCACAAACATTCCTCTGTTTTATCCGAAGACCACAAATTTGAACTGATCTGTCCAAAATACCTTCTTCCAATCTTCCAGTGTCCGATGTCTTTTTTTCTTTGGCCTATCACAGTCTTTTCTTTTTATTGACACACTTTTTATTGTGTGAGGTATGTTTTTTTTCTTGGCAATTCTGCCATGAATTCCAGCATCCTGAAATCACCTCTTGACCGTTGATGCTGATACTGGTGTTTGACAGGTTCCATTTAGTGAAGCTGTCGGTGGAAAGCCTGTGAGGCATCTTTCTCTCAAACTGCACAGTCTAAGATATTTATTTTCTTGTTGTGCATCAGGGCCTCCCACTCCTTTTCCTGTCATTGTTAGAGCTAGTTTGTGTCACTCTTCAAAGGGAGTAGTTAACAGCATGGTAAGATATTTTCAGTTTCTTGGCAATATGCAAAAAAAGCCTCTATCCTTTAAAAATCATCTGATACACCTAAATTAATTGTGAAGTGGACAATATTTTTGTCACCTGCTTATCCAGCTTCTTACTTATGGCTGTGTAGCCTATTCCAGCCTTATGTAGGTCAACAATTTTGTCCCTGACAGCTCTTTAGTCTTGCCCAAGGTGTAGAGGTTGGTGTGTCACTGAGTCTGTTGGCTGGTGGCCTTTTATACAGGTGACGATATGGGACAGGTGTCTCTCATGCAGGTAATGACTTCACTGAGATTAGGGTGTCCCAGTGGTCTGTGAGGATTAAATACTTATTTCCCTCAAAGAAATGCAAATTATATTGTTTTTTATGATTATGTGAACTTTCTAAATAAATCAGCATATTTGTTGTGTGAAAATCTGAGTATTAACAGTATGTGAGAGAATATTTTAATAAATGCATTCTCTTTTTTTAGTTGGAAAGCCTCACAAATGTGCATACTGTGGGCGCAGCTATAAACAACGAAGCTCACTGGAGGAGCACAAGGAGAGGTGTCACAATTACCTGCAATGCATGGGCCTTCAGAACAGTATTTATACAGGTAACCACTTTGCCTTTGGACCATACGCAGAAATACAGTAATCAGAGCTAACTTTATCTAATCTAAAATCACAAGTTTTTTGTGGTTACCAGAGCACATGAACTTAATTTATAGAGCAAATTGCAGTCTTTAATGAATAGATTAATGTTAAAAAACTGCATTGGGGTGCAATATTTGATCAGATTTGTCTTGATAGGACAGGTTTACACATATATGGTGATTAGACAATTAAGACAATTAACTATTGAATGTAGTTTTTAAAAAATGATAGATCAGTGCAGATTAACTTAGGAGAAAAGACTAGCTTCCAATTTTTAATTTTTATGCGTGGTTTCTCTTTCTTGTATTTTATAGTGAAGGAAGAGAACAGCCAAAGTGAGCCGAGGGAAGAGTTAAACCTGGCTGCATCTGAAAGAGCCTTGGTGCTAGACAGAATAGCTAACAATGTAGCTAAGCGTAAGAGCTCTATGCCACAGAAGTTTGTGGGTAAGAGTTACAATCTGCTATTTCATATAAAGGAAGTTGCATATTTTATTAAACGTACTGGGTGTTTATTACTTAGGTAAAGATGCATCCCAAAAAAGTACAGCATGTGCACAGCCAATACACAATACCGCCTGGTTTTAGTAGGAATATGTCCATCTCAATTTTATAAATTAATTTAAATACTAGTTTAATTAAAATATAATGGTCAGAACAAGATAGATGCATTTTATGTCTTACTTATTTGTATGGGAGTAATTAACCATGTGGTTCAAACTGATATATTTTCTATTTAACAACGGTGGTGTTTTCAAAGCTACAGTATATCACCGTTTACATTTTCTTTTAATGTATAAGGAAATAAACTTGTCTTTTAATCATTCCTCTTTCTTTCCCTTCCTTGTACTGTCTGTTAGGCGAGAAACGTTTTGCTGACCTTTCCTTTGAGGGCAGCACAGGGGAGATGATGCAGCCTCATGTAATTGACCAGGCCATTAACAGTGCTATAAGCTACTTAGGAGCCGAGTCTCTGCGGCCACTGGTTCAGACTCCACCTGGCTCCACCAATGATATAGTAGTCAGCCCCATGTACAACCTGCATAAGACCCAGTCTGCGGAGAGCAATGGCCTGTCAGCTAAAGACACTGCAGCTGAGAATTTGCTTCTGCTCTCCAAATCCAAATCGGCACTGAGTGAAAAAGATGGCTCACCAAGTCACAGTGGTCAGGACTCAACTGACACAGAGAGCAACAACGAGGAGCGGGCAACAGGTGCTGGAGGTCCTTCGGCCAGTGGTCTTATCTATTTAACCAATCACATGGCCCCAGGAGTACGAAACGGAGCTCTGCCCCTGGTAAAGGAGGAGCAGCAGAGGCACTATGAAGCTCTGCGAGCAGCGAGTATGGAGCTGGGCATGGGTGTAGCCACAGAGGGCTTTAAGGTGCTAAGCCCTGAGGGTGAGGAAGTAAGGGCATATCGCTGTGTCCACTGCAGGGTGCTTTTCCTGGACCACGTCATGTACACCATTCATATGGGATGTCATGGATTCCGTGACCCGTTTGAGTGCAACCTGTGTGGCTACCACAGTCAGGACCGCTACGAGTTTTCCTCACACATCACACGTGGAGAGCATCGCTACTGATAACAGATATTATTAAAACATTTCATAAACAACATGGTCATTTAGTTTTATCGGCTCTACGTCTGTCTGTTGGAGCATCAGACTTTTAATTTAATGTACACTGAATGATACAGTTGTAAATATGTTTTTCTGCTTTGTCTATTTTTCTAAATATATATACATACACTGTATATATATTGAAGCATACTTTCGAGGCAATATGAAATACAAAACAGAAAATCAAGTTAAAAGTTTTAAGAAAAATGTCTAAGTAAATTACTTTTGAATGTACATCATAAAAGAAAAACCTTTTAATAATACTAAAAAAAAATGGATTTTAAATAAATGAAATTTAGTTCAGATTTACAAAGAAAAAAATAAATATGAAAGCTTCATGTAAAGGCATGTTTGATGTTGTTTTGTATAAGTAGTTTTGAGAAATTACGATCATTTGCGTATTTGTCTGTAAAACACTGGATTTTTGTATTGTTTTTGCTATCCCTTTTTGTTTTATTATTTACATTTGATAATATTATCAAAGTAGACATAACACATCAACACCAAATAAAATACATTGCAATATCAATAAAATATTTTACAGTATCCTAAATGTTTGGAAATTCTGCATTATGGTTTTGTTGGAAATAACTAGATCATTATAAATTAACTTTTATTACTCAACTCAAATGAAAAGTGAATGTTAAATACTGTACATTTTTTGACATGACATTTTTATGTATTAAAATTACACATTTGCATTTTTTTGCAAAACCATGGTTTTACAGTTCTTTATTAGGTGTTTTTTTGTGTTGTATGCTATTACATTACATAATCTTTTGTTTAAATATTATTCTAAATTTAAGTACATTTTTAAATAAAATATGCCCATGCAAGACATATACTTTTACTAAGCTATAGGATAAGCTTTATGGTTTTCTTATAATATACTTAAGCAGCATGGTGCTGTGGGTAATGTGGTCTCCTAAGAGGAAAAACGATAGGATTGATGGCAGGGCTGATAGACAGGTTCCCTTCTGTGTGAGGTTTGCATGTTCTCTCTGATTTCCTCTGCATTTTTTCCAAAAGCTTTGTCCTCCAGATACAATACTAAGAGATGTGGATTAGCTGCAGTAGACTGGTAACTTGTCTAGGGTGCTTCCATGCCATAACTTGCCCAGTAAGTGATGGTATAGACTCCAGACTAGGACAAGTGGCTTAATCAGGCATCAGGAATAATTTTATTTCTTATCTCGTCTTGTTTCCCATCGCCGAA
>JAOUQT010000036.1:8953973-8966011 GCA_025769995.1 Xyliphius kryptos
TTTAGACTGTGGAAGGAAACCGGAGCACCCTGAGTAAACCCATGCGGACATGGGGAGAGTATGCAAACTCCACACAGAAATTTCCCAGGTTGCCTGAACCCGGTTCATTTTTGCTATGAGGCCACGGCACTATCCACTGCACCAGGAATGTTTGATACAAAAACATATAATTAGAAATTTTAATGATATTAATGATTGGTAAATATTCTGAACGCTAAAGAAATGTGAGATCTTTTTATAAATATCTTATAGAACTTGATCTCTAGCTGTCTGACAACTTCCATGCTCGCAAGATAAAATGTTCTACTTCAGAGAGCCGTATTTTGCTGGATAATGGCTTTTAAACAGGCTATTTGATACAGGCTGGAGATAATCTTAAATTTAGCCCGTCTGCATGTGTGTGCGCGTGTGTGTGCACTGTCCTTGAAGATGTAATCAGCCAGTGTGTGAGAGGATGTGATTATTATATCTTTGCAGTGCATCACTGCTTCTTAGATTAATGCAGAAACTTGGTAATGGAGGAGTAGCTATCTGTGCTGATCATTTACTACTGGGTTGTGATGTGCTATTTGATCAGGAGGGTGTAAGAGACACAGGAAGGCAAAGAACGTCACACACTGTGATGATTCTAACAGCGCCATGCAAACAAAAGTGCTCTCTGTGGATGCAGGGTCACATGTCAGGTTTTAGGGCTTGCAACTCAAAATAATAGTATAGTACAATCAATAGTTAAAACCCCTAATGTTGTGCTACTTAATACATATTTATTAATGTGATTTGCATTTTTTAGCAACAATTTTATGTTTTGTAGGTGTACATAATTTTTTGGCCACTTTTATTTTGCAACCATTTTACAGTCTGAAGTTCCTAAAAATGCACAAAAAAAACAGTGCCTTTTTTCCTCCTTATCGAAGGTCGCATATGTGCAAGCGCACATGCACACATTCACACCGAGCAAAGTCGTGGTTAAGTGTGTGGCTCCAAGGAAACATGTACAAAGTTATTTTCACTTTGAGACAACATCAGCAATGCTTTGAAAATGTAGTTAACACTCAGTTTTACACATGCGAGACTACTGCACAGAGGTGGCACATCTGTAGCACTGTTAGTCAAATGCATGTTGCTGTAAATGTATCATGTTTTAGGGTGATAGTAAATCTGCTGTTTAATAGAGTTCAGGTTCATGTGACAGAAAGTGACAAGAGTCATGTTTTAAGCAAGACGAAATGAGTTTCTATGTGTCCTCTTTTCTCTTCCCTGTAGTAGTGCAGTGTGCTTTGTTTGTTCTTGCCTGTGGGGTTTGACACTTGCTTCCCAAAAAGAGTAAATCAGGATGTGTGACAAACATTATATAAAGTAAAAGCCTCTGTTCCCTATCCAGTTTAGTCACAACTTCCCCATATCCATGAGAGATTTCAGCACACCAGCAAAGCTAGTTCCTTCTGCCAAGCTCAGGTCACATATCTCTGGACAAAACACTGCACAATTCAGACAGAGAGACTGTAAATAGCTGTAACTGTCTATATGAGAGAATTTGGATTCACATACCTCTTTAAACCAAACACATTCCTCTTCTGCATTGGATTTTTATGCCCTGAACCTAACATTGTTATTAGAAACACAATCAGCTCCAGCTTTCAGTATCTGAAGAGGAATTGTATTATATTTATTCTACAAGTTATCTGCTCTCAGCATCGGAGCAGACAGAATGTACACACAGATCCTCTAGGACTCATTGAGAGATGCCCTTTCGCTATCAGTATGGTCAGCTCACACATTTTCATCTTTGAGCTGACACTCACTCAACTTCCTTTTAAAATGAGCTATTCTGTATGTGTGCATATCCTTTTGAAGCAATGGATATGGCTTTCTGTCTTTAACGCATACTTATGATGATATTTTATCTAGTTGCTTGAACCGAATAGAGCGGAACGGAACTGAGGTGTGAATTTGTATGAATCATGTGAGATATTTTCTGATCCATGTAACACACATGAACAAATACACCTTTTGTGTTCCACCAAAATACTGTTTCAGTTGCACTGCACACACAGTATCACAATTCCCTGTCTGTGCTTCCCTTTCTGTCACTTCTCCATAATTCTTGGCCTTGGTTTTTTTTTCAGTTGGGCCAGCTCTGTTACTGAAGCTTCCCCTTTTCTCCTAGATTCCTATATTTCATTATTTCCACTTCTTCCTCTTCAGTGTGTGTACAAATGGAGGTAAATGCATGAGGAAATAAACCATGGCACAATGACATGTTAATGACACGACCCAAACCCGGTGTGAAATGTTTTAAGCAAAGGGCAGCAGTGTAAAAGCTACTAAATAAAATCACACTCTCCTAAAAAAACACACACACAGTAGTCCTAAAGGCAGAGTAGCATCAAAATGTCTTCAGTATAAAAATTATTCTGTTGTTTCTTTTTTCAAATTCAAACCCTTTCATGCATTTAAAATTTAGATTGTTCTAGTAATCACGCTAACTCCTTCATCTCTATAGACTCACTTGCATTAGTGCGAGCGTGTATGCATTTACCACGGTTTGTTAGTCTGGTTTACACCGCTGCACTCCTCAGTTTCACAGTGTTTCCTGTGTCTCTGTTTCCTGTTTATCAGTCATTTCTTTCAGAGAAGTGTGATACTGAGAGAGATGGTGTATGGAGTTTGTATTTCCCAATTCCTGAGTGAGCAAAGTCATATAGGAGTTTAACGTTCGAAACAGAATTGTCAGTAGTGTGAAGACTAAACAAAAAACCCAAAAAACCCACTCCATTATTTATGTTTTCCTTTAACATTGATGAAAAAAACACAATTCGTACACTTTATTTTTTAGTAACCAATAATAATGATCCCAAATGTTAAATAACATTATAATAGATTACAAAATCTAAAGCCTGTACACTGAATATAATAATCAGATCTCTGCCCCGGACATAAACAATTCTAGTCATTTATACTAGAAGAAAGATGATGTTAGCTTAGGTGATAATCAGGGTGAGCATTCAGCCTGATGCTTCACTAAACAAGCCCACTGCCCTCTTTTTCCAGCCTGCAATATAAAAGTTGAGGCTCGGAGTGATGAGGAGAACGGGCTGGCTGCTGAGATGAATGGCGAGGAAGAGGAGTGTGTGGCCGAGGACTTACGCATGCTCGATGGCTCTGGGGCCAAAGTGAACGGCTCCCACACAGGCCCAGACTGCAAGCCAGCGCCCGCCTACCCTATGGCCGGGGGCATCCGCCTCCCCAATGGGAAGCTCAAGTGTGATATCTGTGGAATAGTTTGCATTGGGCCCAATGTGCTGATGGTGCACAAGCGAAGCCATACTGGTAAGCACAACTGCCATCTACTCTTCCCTCCCCTTAGTGTCACTCACACCCATAGCACAGAAAAGCTGACAGTGTGCAAGGCTTAGTAGGACTCACACAACACATTAAGACGCACCCTTAAGAAGCAGAGCAGATTAGAAGAGCCTGATGAGGCAGCATTCATTATAGTACTGTAATGTCAAATTTACTAAGAGGTTTTTGCAAATTTGGCAGTACACATCTTACATTAACCATTAACCGTACAATATGTGGAGGGCTCAAAAGTTATAGTAGCTAGATTGGTATTTTGTTTGTTTTATCTTGCATAGGAACATAATACATGTTTTAAAGGTAAGAAAGTAACTATCTGTGTATTTAAATTGAGAGATGTGGGCAACATTGACAATTAGACTGGAATAAACTGCTAATAATTAGTTAATGTTTTAAAAGGCACTCAAAATTGTTATTCAGTTGTAATGAGACCAAATCAGTGGTGGAGAACAGTTTTCAAAAAAAGGCACTTAACTTCAGAAACGCTTGAGAAGCCAATGTACCCAAAATGTAAGAAAGGAACTGGGGACTAATGCAAATTCAAACAGAACCTACAAAAAAGATATAATGAAGTGCTTCCTATTTAAATATAAATATTCGTTGTTGAGACGGTTCTCCTAAAATGCCTTTTTAATGAGTTTCTTTTTTTCTTCCAGTAGTTTTACTGCTTCACTGGTGACTCTTATTTTATAGGGGGGGCTTTGAAAAGAGGCTCACATTAAAACGATTCTCTGAGAATGCCACAACACTCACGTGCCCTGGATTGGTTTATTCCAGGGGCGCTGTTCAGGAAGAGTGGCTCTCAAACACAATACACTTCCCTCGCTTTATTTAAATGAGCTCTGCTATTTGCATTGTGATGGACCACTCTTATTTGAGAGTAGAAAAAGAGGGGGGGGAAATGAGATTTTGAGATCAAATTGACCCAGGCAGCGGTGCATTACGAATCTGGCAGGCCGAGTCGGAAAGGCTCGTGTTCGATCTGAGGGGCAGGCAGCGCGTATGCCACTGTGCACAGTGAGTGTGGCTTCCAGCTCTGATTGGCCTTTCGAGCTCTCTGGCATCATGGAAAGCTGTGACCTGAGTGCACAGTGCAAACAGAGCCTCAGACACAGAGACAGAGAAAAAGAAAGAGAGCAAGAGAGAGAGAGAGAGAGAGAGAGAGGCCTCAGAGCTGCTGAGACAGGTCTAAAGAAATGACTATATGTTTATAATGTACATGATCAGGGTTCGACTGCATGCAGCTTATACATATAGTGCAAATGACTAACAGAGATACATGATAGATCTAATTATGGCTTGAATTAAAGAAGGCATCAGGGTTCACAGCTTTCAATAGACAACCCATTTATACTATTTCACACTTAGTACAACAGTGCAGTAATAATACTAACTACTATTATTATTAATAATAAAATAATAATAATAATAATAAAGTTAGTAAAATTAAAACCTTAAAAGTGTGACATAAGTTATAACTTGGAATGAATATGGGCATGTTTTTGTGACACATACTGTACTTGTAATAATAAAACAAAAGACACCTTTTATTTGACTTGCCCAAAATAATCATTATTTTGTTCGTATACTTTTGCTAATATTATAATTTTATAAAAGAGGTGGTTGAGACAAACTAACATCTTTTTTGGCACTATTGAATCTCAATGTGTTGTAGTGTTTGAGTTGCTCAGGTGTACGCTTCATGTATGTTCTCAGGTGAAAGGCCCTTCCAGTGCAGTCAGTGTGGTGCCTCCTTCACTCAGAAGGGCAATCTGCTTAGACACATCAAACTTCACTCCGGAGAGAAACCCTTTAAATGTCACCTATGTAATTATGCCTGCCGCCGAAGAGATGCCCTTACAGGACACCTTCGCACACACTCTGGTACATTTAACTCCTCCCAGTGAAACTATCTTAGCGATAAATAATATTATGTTTTGACCTATTTTAGAGTTGCATTATAAAGAATACAAACTGAGCGCAGGGTTCAAACTGTGTACCGTCCTTTTTTCTTTTGAACTGACAGTTGGAAAGCCCCACAAGTGTGCATACTGTGGACGCAGTTACAAGCAGCGAAGCTCACTGGAAGAACACAAAGAGCGATGCCACAATTACCTGCAGTGCATGGGCCTACAGAACAGCATCTATGCAGGTCAGTGCAGGGCCAATTTAACTCAGATCCCCATTTCATATAAGGTCATACATAGGTTCAATCAAATATAATCTAATTTACAAATTACAACCTGAAACTAACAGAATAAAAGCATATTATCCTGTAATAATTAATTATGTATGCATAGCTATATATTTTCTCCATTTTCTATTTACATTTTTTGTAAATATTAATGTTGGAATTTTATATTGTAAATATTAATGTTGCTATTAATATTTATAGTTTCCATTTTAAATAAAAAATAAAATAAATACCTGCCTTAAATTATGTACTGGATAAAGGATGAATTTGTTATAAAATATTATTTTGTCATATTTAAAAAAGTCAGAAAATAAAAAAGACTAATATAATATACAAAAAAACTAATACAGTAGTATAAAGTAGTAGTTTGTTTTTATTTAAAATTAAAATAAATACAAAATTAAAAAAATTATAAAATCACAAATTAAACACATATAAAGAAGGTGCCAGCCCCTGAGAACAGGTGTGTATATTTGAATCTTATTCATGGTTTCTCTGTCTTACATTTGTAGTGAAGGAAGAGAACAGCCAGAGTGAGCAGAGGGAAGACTTAAACCTGGCTGTGTCTGAGAGAGCCTTGGTGCTAGACAGAATAGCAAACAATGTAGCTAAGCGTAAGAGCTCTATGCCACAAAAGTTTATAGGTAAGAGCACCAGTTTGCTTTATGTATGTTTAAAAAGCATAATTTCACCATCTTATAAAAACCAGACAATCCTAACTGCACGCACCTCACTGTATGGTGATATGTGTATTACAAACGAATAATATTTTATTGTATATTGTCATGGGCAGTATTATTATCCCTTATATACACTATATTTGCATATGCCAAACGTGGAATTTATTTATTTTACTATACTATTTTATTTTAGATATTTTTACTGTAACCTAAGCCACCTGTGATTATATCTAATTACTATTGTAATTTTAATTCATATATATATCATTTTTACATTAAATAATTATATGTAATCATTTATATTATATATACACAGTTGGCTCGTGACCCTGTGTGGATTAAGCAGAATATAATGAATAAAGTTTTTCATTTTACATTATATGGCCAAACATTTGTGGACACCTGGCCATCACATTCACAATTGTTTGTTCAACATTCCATTTTAGATTTAGTCCATTGTAATAATCTTGATGTTGAATAAACAGGTCTGGGGTATAATTGGTGATGCAGATAATCCCAAAGGTATTGAGATAAGGAATATGTGCAAGACACTTAAGTTTTTCTATTGTGAACTTAACACATAATGTCTCACTTTGTACACAGGGGCTTATAAACAGCATACTAAGAAATTCTAGATGAATCTCGAACCAGTCTGCCCATTCTCCTCTGACCTCTCACATCAGCAAGGAATTGTCATTCACACAATTGCTGCTTGCTGGATATTTTATCGCTTTCGGACCATTCTCTGTAAACCCTGGTGATGGTTGTGTATATAGACCAGCCCGTCTGGCATCAACAACCATGCCATGTTTAAAGAAACTTAAATCACCTTTCTTCCCTATTTGAATTCTCAATTTCCACTTTAGCAAGTTATCCTCTACATGGCAAATGCGTTGAGTTGCAGCCATGTAATTGGCTAATTAATTAGCAGTTGAACAGGTGTACCTAATAAAGTGGCTGTTACATGTATATGTTTGTATGTTAAGTGTTAATGCATACTTAATGGGACCTTAAAAATATCCCATATAGTACAGGATCCGGTGTAAAACAAATTTATGTCTTTCTGTCTATTAGGTGAGAAGCGCTTTACTGACCTCTCATTTGAGAGCAGCTCAGGTGAGATGATGCAGCCATCTGCAGTGATTGACCAGGCCATCAACAGCGCCATAAGCTACCTGGGAGCTGAGGCGCTGCGGCCACTGGTTCAGACACCGCCAGGCTCCAACAGTGATATAGTTGTCAGCCCCATTTACAACCTACACAAGTCCCAATCAACCGAGAGCAATGGCTTGTCAGCTAAAGATAGTGCAGCCGAGAACTTGCTCCTGCTTTCCAAGTCCAAATCTGCAATGAGTGAGAAAGATTGCTCCCCCAGTCACAGTGGCCAGGACTCCACTGACACCGAAAGCAACAATGAGGAGCGGACAGCTGGGGGAGGACCAGCAGCAACTGGGCTTATCTATCTCACCAATCATATGGCCCCTGGAGCACGAAACGGAGCTTTGCCCCTGGTGAAGGAGGAGCAGAGGCACTATGAGTCTCTGCGGGGAGTGGGAATAGAGCTGGCTATGGGAATGGCTACAGAGGGCTTTAAAGTGCTAAGTGCTGAAGGTGATGAAGTGAGGGCCTATCGCTGTGTCCACTGCAGGGTTCTCTTCCTGGACCATGTCATGTATACCATACACATGGGGTGTCATGGTTTCCGAGACCCTTTTGAATGCAACCTGTGTGGCTACCGCAGTCAGGACCGCTACGAGTTCTCCTCGCACATTACACGTGGGGAACACCGCTACTGAGCATGCACACACACACACACACACACACGGATGCACGCACACAGATCATACGCATATGGAAATACCATTATACCAAGACAGATATGGTCATTAAATATACAACATATATATGCTGAACATTGTCTGAACACAGTGTGTATGCTGAAAGGGTCTATTATTAATTTAATTACATAATTATTATTGTATAAATACTGGTTAAGGTTGATGTAAACATAATTCGTCGTCGTGTCTATTTTTATACATCTCTGCGTTACTGATAAATAAATGAAAATACCCTTTAAAACAAGGAGGACACCAAACATTTACCCTGGATTGACAGCATAAAGTAACACTGTGGTAAAAGCAGCATTCCAGTGATATAAAGAATTAATTATATGTACCAGTGAATAGACAACTGTTATTTCAAAATTAAAATGTCTTTCTCAGTGGTTTTATTACCCATCTATGCTGCTTACATATGTAAATATACAAATAGTCAAAAACTATTAACATAGAGGTTAAGCGTTACATGTGAGGGTAAATATATGGCAATAAAGATTGTATCCACTACCAAGCAAAAGTTTGGACACACTAGCTTTTTGGTCCAGAAACTGAAATTAAGAAAAATAATTAAGTTCAATTTACTTATGTATTTATAATAAACCATTTATATTTAAATACCTGTAGTTTTTGCAAACATTACTTGTTTTCAACAAACATTTAGGATAAGCAACTGACACTGCTGTCATGTAACCAGCTGAAACGAATCCTATAATGTACAAAGTGTCCCATCATGTTTCTTATCTTGGTCTTAGTTACTCAATGTGTGAAATATACCAGTGTTAATATTTTCATTAATAATTTTAAAAATTGTAGAAAAAAAAAACCTTTCAATGAGCTGGCGTGCCCAAACATTTGATTGGGAGTGTTAGTCTTGTATAAGCAGTATTGAGAACATTAACAGGGAACTATATTCCCTTTCCTGTATGTATTATCGTCATAAAATCTGTTTACTGTATGTATGTTGCATTTTTATATCTCCACATATTGTTTGTGCTATTATTTAAACAATGACTTTCATATGATTGGATACACACATACAGTATACATAAGAGTCAGCGATGCTAAAGCCTGCTTGCAAAACATCAATAAAATCATTATATTAAACTATTGTTTTTTATCTGTTTGACAGCCATTTTTAATTAAAACTGTAAAAGAACAAGTGCTTAAATAAAAAAAATGCATATGACATTTGATTATGAATTTTAGTAGTATTAGTAGTTTTATCAAAAATATTCAACGATGGATATATTTTTAATGGATGATATAAGGGTGAGTGAAAAATGATTATCTGCAAAAAGGATTTAAGCCTTGTTGAAAGCCACAAATGCGCTGGTGTCTTAACCTCTTCATCAGCAGAGCCATGGCTGATTATTTGAAACATTATCCACAGTCACTTATTTATAGAATCGATTCAGGTGCCCCCTCAGTTTTGTCATCAGTCGTGGAAGTGTTCAGGCGAATGCCTCCTTCTTCATGTCATCACTTGTGCATTCTTACTTTTTCCAAGACAAAACACTTTTTCAATACTGTGTGCAATATGTCTTATAAATATTGACATCAGTCACACCTCCTTCCCCCCAAAAAACCCAAAGTAAATCACTGTACACTGCTCTTCTTTTGTCCCAATTCTAGTGCAGCCATTTTCTCTTGCTCTGCAGTCACAAATTAGTGAATGGAGAAACAGTGACCTCAAAATGCTGTCATTGCAACCAAAAGACATTTATATAGTCTGAGTGTTTTTTGATTCACAGTCATATTATGTACTCAGTTACATAAACCATAAATATTATCTACACTGAACCTGAACCTTTTAGCAAAAGTAACTAATATGGAGTTTAAACCAGCCATTGGAGCGCACAAGCCAACTTATTTCTAGTGCCGATCCCAAGCCCGGGTAAATGGTGAGGGTTGTGTCAGGAAGGGCACCTGTCATAAAACATCTGCCAAATCAATGATGCAAGTTTTTCAGTGATGATTGACTCGCTGTGGTGACAGGCAGAAAGATGAAGAAGAAGAACTAAGAGGGAGTTTATCAATGTACACACACCCTCCATTAGAAAAATCTGTACAAGTCTTCATCTAATCTAATCAAACCAAAAGTATTCTTCTTAGACTATCACATGGCAGCAGCACAATGTTTAAAACATACAATTATGAATATACAGGTAAACAACTGCAGGAAATCTTGACTTTCCCCTCACGGAGAGAGTTTTGGACCAAGAGGTCGCCTGTTCAATCCCCACCCCAGGCTAGTTAAATTCTTCTTAAAAATAAAATGTAAATTTGATCTATGTGACTCGAACCATGGTTATTGAGAGAAAGACTTTGTTAAGCTGAAAGAACGTCTAATGTAACTTAAAAAATTGAGGAGCAACAATGGGCAGACAATTTCCTGTTGCTCAACAAGTGCATGAGAATTAATGAAATCATCCCTTAGACAGCACTGGATCAAGGACCATCATACAATCGCTGATTAATACCACATAGGAAAGTGCAAACCTATGTCAAGCACAACACTACAAGTGGCGTTTGTTTGTTTTGTTTGTTTTACTGATTGATTAATAGATTAATCGATAGCCATGTTAATGATAGAAGTTTCACATCTTATACACAAGTCATATGTATAGATAAGTCATATATCTATACACAAGTCAATGACAATTCACTGGAGTACACCGGAGTAAACCTAAGCGTACACGGAGAACATGCAAACTCCATACCGAAATTTTCCTGGTCAACCTTAACCGGGAATTAATCCTAGGTCCTTTTTGCTGTGTGGCGACAGGACTATCCACTGCGTTACCTACCATGCCGCCCTCAAATGGCACTTAAAACATTAATGTATAAATAACAAGCATTATGTTAACCATGCCCTAAACAACACTTTCATTTACAAACTGGAAATCTGTTTTGTACCAAATTCCTCCTGTCCCAACTTTTTGGAAGTTGATGCAAGTACATTCACTTTACTAGGTACACCTTACTACTTGTTTTATGCTATTTAGTTATACAGTACCAGTCAAAAGTTTGGACACACCTTCTCATTCAATGTTTTTATTATTATACAGGTGCATCTTAATAAATTAGAATATTATAAAGGTAATTTATTTCAGCAATTCAATACAAACAGTGAAATAAATATATTATATAGATTTACTACAAACACAATGACCTATTTCTAGCGTTTATTTCTGTTATCGGATTAGGTCTTACAGCCAATAAAACTCAAAATCATTATCTCGAAAAATGTGAATATTACACAACACACAAAACACCTGCAAAGGTTTCTAAGTATTTAAAATGGTCCCTTAGTCTGGTTCAGTAGGTTACACAATCATAGGGAAGACATGGGCAGTCATTGACACACTTTACAAGGAGGTTATGCCACAAAAGTCATTGCTAAAGAAGCTGGCTGTTCACAGAATGTGGAAATTGAGTGGAAGAAAAAAAATGTGGTAGAAAAAGTTGAACAAGCAATCGGGATAACCCCAGCCTTGAAAGGAACATCAAGAAAAGGCTATTAATAAATTTGGGGAAGATGCTTCAAGAGCCACCACACACAGACGTATCCAAGACATGAAATACAACTGTTACATTTCTTGTATCAAGCCACTCATGACCAAGAGACAATGATGGAAGCATCGTACCTGGGCCAAGGATTAAAAAAGGCTGTTGCTCATTGGTCCAATGTGTTGTTTTCAGATTAAAGTAAATTTTGCATTTCATTTGGAAATCAGTGTTCCAGAATATGGAGAATGAGTGGAGAGAAGACCAATCCAAGCTTCCTGAGGTCTAGTTTGAAGTTTCCACAATAAGTGATGGTTTAGGAAGTCATGTCATCTGCTAGTGTAGGTCTACTGTGTAATATCAAGACCAAAATCAGCACAGCCGTCTACCAGAAAATTTTAGAGCACTTCATGCTTCCCTCTGCCAACAAGCTTTCTGGAGATGGAAAATGTATTTTCC
>JAOUQT010000036.1:8972298-8983827 GCA_025769995.1 Xyliphius kryptos
AGACGAATTGACGCTGTATTGGTCGCAAAATGAGGCCCTACACCATACTAATAAATTATTGTGGTCTAAAACCAGGTTTCAGTTTCATTGCCTAACCCCTGTGTGTATATGTATATGTATACATATACACATATATACATAATATATATATAAACGTTTCCTGACTTGCTCCTCCGAAACACCCCAAAGTGGCTCTTGATACATCACAAAGACTTGCTGTCTTGGTCACAAATGCACCAGCAAGAAGTGCACCAACAATTTGTCCTCTTTTGAACTCTGGTATGTCACCAATAATGTTGTGTGTATTTCAGTATTTTGAGCAAAACTGTGCTCTTACCCTGCTAATTGAACCTTCACACTCTGCTCTTACTGGTTCAATGTGCAATGAATGAAGATTGTCCACCAGGCTTGTCCAATTTAGCCATGAAACCTCCCTCACTAAAATGACAGGTGTTTCAGGTTCATTGTCTATCCCCTGTATATTTATATAGCAGGATTACAGTATTTAGAAGGAACAAATAAGTAAATAAATGACAATTTAAAAGAAAAGTTCATTATAACAAGCATTCTGTGAATGTTTAAACTGTAATAAAAAATAGTTATTCAAGTCAACCTCTTTGATAGTCAATGGTAGATCCATGTAGAACTGTTCTACTTTCAAATAAGATGGAGCATCATATAAACTAAATTATCCAAAATGTGCTCTAATGTGTCCAGAACCGGTGGTAGATTTGGTAAGCATTTTACCTTCGAACTCATTAATCAACATGGTGTTTCTGGTTGCTGACCTCATTTGTGTCCGCTCGATGTTTTTTGTGGTTACAACTTGGTAAGACAGCTCAAATGTAGGCAACAAACTGCTAACTTAACGTGACTAGCCAAGAGAAAATATTACAGTTAAATAAATTACTTTCAGAGGGAATAATAACAATAACATGAACACATTAATATTGGAAAAATGACAGAAAAATGTATACCAACAAAATAATTTTATTTCCAAAATATTCCAACATACAGAACATTATAAATATGAAAATGATATGGGATAATACTGAACTTATATCAGGAATCATTCAAAATCAAAAGACAGAAAGTCAACACACTGCATTCAGTCCCCTGTCAACTTTACAGTGTTAAAGCAAATTTTAATTTTCAAGTCAAATGAGTGATTATCTGCCACAGCCAAAGGTCTTGTTCCAGTCTTCATAGAGTTCCAGATCTTTCGTAGACACACTAGGACGTACAGTTTTGAGAGCCTCCTGGAAGTCACAGTAAAGTATAGGTCTCACCTGCTCAGCTGTGATGGTGGCAATGTCACTCAGCTGGATGCTGCGGATTGGACCAAGTGCTGCTTCACGGCACAGCTGGGTCATATCAGCACCTGAGAAACCCTCTGTTCTTGATACAACTTTCTCAAGCTCATCAGTTCCTAACTGGCTCTTCTCATGTGACATTAAGTTGGTCACTATCTGCTGACGAGCA
The DNA here is from genome assembly GCA_025769995.1 of Xyliphius kryptos. Taxonomy (NCBI): domain Eukaryota; kingdom Metazoa; phylum Chordata; class Actinopteri; order Siluriformes; family Aspredinidae; genus Xyliphius; species Xyliphius kryptos. The sequence continues at coordinate 8,973,781 of JAOUQT010000036.1, forward strand.
GCAGCCTCCGGATAGGGGATGTACAGTCGCTTAGCCAGTCGACGCCGAGCCGCTTCATCAATCTCTTGTGGCCGATTGGTGGCCCCCACTACCAATATCCGATCCTCAGATGATGTTGCGGCTCCATCAAGCTGGACAAGAAACTCAGTCTTAATCCGACGAGAGGAGTCATGTTCTCCATCCGTGCGTTGAGAAAGCAAGGAGTCGATCTCATCAATGAAAATAACTGCTGGCTGATGGCACCGGGCAATAGAAAACAGAGCTCTAACCATCTTCTCCCCCTCCCCTACCCACTTAGAGGTGAGTGATGATGCACTAATGCTGAAAAATGTGGCACCAGACTGACAAGCAATGCACTTCCCGATTAGTGTTTTTCCAGTACCTGGAGGACCAAACAAAAGGATCCCCTTGGGTGGACCTCGAAGACCTATAAAAATGTCAGGTCGGAGCATGGGCCACACTACAATCTCCTTTATGGTAGTTTTGGCAAATTCAAGCCCAGCAATATCCTCCCAGGCCACAGGTGGGCCATGGTCCATAATTTCGCTCATAATCAGTTCAATAATTTTCGGTTCAAAGTTCTTGAGTCGTTCGTCAACAGGCTGAGCCTCTTGTGTTGAGTCATTCTTGGGGCAGATTTCCTCCTCTTTCCTTGGCATTGGTGAAACAAATTTGGAAAATGCCCCCCTTGACCTGTTTGCCCCCAGAGATTTTTTGGTCATTGCAGGAGTAGGAGCTGATGGACCCCGTTGGGAATATTTTTTCTGCTGTTCAACAATAAGCTGCTCTCGTGCTGTTTTAAAGTTAGTTCCAGAGAAGACCACTTGTCTCTGCCCACTACTTCCAACTTCATGACGTCCCTGTGGAAGGTATAAGCTTCTGTTGCTTTCAGTTCCTGAACTGCAGACATTCTTCCTCTTAGAGGGATTTGTTGAGGAGTGGAACACAGATTCGTAATAGTTTGCACTGGACACACTTGTGCTTGCAAAACTTGAATAAGCAAAAGAGCCAGGTTTTGTAGGGGAATTACGTGTGTTAAGACCTAATAGTGGAGTTACCCCTGCTGGGGCTTTGGGGGTATTGTAGGCCGAAGGAGGACAAGAGTCTTTGTTTCTGGTGCTCTCTGCAGCACCTCTGGCTGATTTGCTATCTATCACAGAATTGACAGAATTCATAGACATGGGTAAATGCTCAAGTTTATATCCACTAGGAGAACTGGAACCAATTATAGCTTTATCACAACCTTGCCTGTCTTCACCACCAACAATAATGTCAGCATCTGCTGGATCCACAGGGACGCTGTTGTCATCCACTCTACTCTGCATCATCCTCTGCACACACGGCAGACTGAACACATTTTCAAAAGTTAATGAAGACTCCCATTTGTGGCTGTGGTTTCTCTGATTGCGGGCCAGGTGCAGGGCACTGTCGGCATAGTTATTCAGTCCTGTGCACAGGTTGTCTGAGTCCAGGACTGCAGCATAGCGCTCAGTGTAGGTCCTGAACAGACTGGCAGCTCCGGCTGAAGAGAGCTCGCTGTTTGCCCAAGCATATTGAATGGCCAAAATGTGTGCCCGATAAGCATCTGCCATCTGTTCAGGTGTACAAATGCCAGATGATATGTCAAAGGCCCTCCTCTGCCACTCATCCAGGTGTGTACTGCTCATGTCTGTAAGAAGTGGACACAATTTCAGTTCAAACTGGATGCATTTAACTGAACATCTTGCTTTATTACTAGGGGCTGTTTTTAGCAAGCAGAGACAGGGAATTATGATTACACAACATATTCAAAACACTAAATTTGGAGTGTTTCTAAATCACACATTCAGTTTCGGTTTTGCATTAAGTCATATCTTGAAAGGACTTTGTGCAGAACTATCCAGAAGGACATCACTTCCCATAATCAAACAATCCCACGGGTCATGAAGAACATTTTGATTTATTTTACTATAGAAGTTATTATACATTTAAACATTAAATGTTTAAAAAACCTGATACGTATTAATTAGATATAAATGTGGAATATAACCTTTATCACGGGAGCGTTTTATCTGCACAAACCCCGCATGTTTTAACGAGCGATAATCGAATACAGGTCGTTAGCTCAACAGCTACACAGTCCATTCATTGTGCATGCATAAATACACTTAACACTATTTACTCATAAATTCATGACTTTTTGTTCTTGGAAAAAACTCACCTCTGTCTTTATGAACTTCTTGTACTATTCATTCAGATAGTTTAATAGCGCATAATAATTTCTAACAGCATACAATTATACATAAACCATAATCTCCACTCATTTCCCGCCGCCTACACAACATTTTAAATTCCTACCTGTATTCAGAAAATATCCGGACAATGCGTCATATTTGACGTTTTAGTATTGACCAATCCACGAAGTTTGTACAACTGACCAATCAAAGTGAAGTAAGTAAAAACGCCTGAAATTGATTGGTGATTAAAAACTTCCGTTCATGTTACTTGCTGATGGAAAATGTGGTTCTTGTTAGATCTCTACTGCCCTTGTGTGGCAAAAACTGTTCACTGTGTGTGAAGACAAGTGAATGTAACTGCAAAAACTATAAACCTCGGCGGTGCGCCTTTAAGGACTAATACGTCATGGTCAATGTTGCCAATTCCTTCTTTATCGTGCACGTATATTTATATAATGTAAAGTTAAAAAACAGTAACATAAACAATGCTTATGTTGATCTGTATACAGATTTACTGCTACGGTTATATTCAATACACCTAGCAGCCAATTTACTGTGAATTACTGAGAAAAGCTTGCCTTCGAAAAAATATTAAATATGTTTCAATATTCTTCAATATCAATATAGGGATTTATCCCTATGGGGTATACTGGTCCTTTTAGTTTGGTATTTACATTTTCTTCCTGTGTTTATTAGGGCTCCTTCTGGGTGGTCCCGTTTAAACTGGAGATGCCATATCATGTTATGCCTTACGCCTTGCAATGTCTGTCCCCTGATAACCTTTCAGGTTATTCTAAGTCTTCCCATGCCCATTGCAATGGGGCAAGCAATCTAAGCAATTGATTTGTGCCTTGGGCAAATTTGAAGCTTCGGCATCATAAAGCGAATTTATCAGTCAGGAAGCCATAAGAAAAAGAAGAGAAACAAATAAAATAGTACAGTGGTAAGATAATTTTTCGGTCCCTTGTTGGTGTTGGGGGAGTGTTTACTTGGGGACCCCAAATTTCTTTAAACCTCCCGGGGTTCTTGCATACATATATAGACTTTATTTTTTTTTTCTATGTTACTGCACACACCTGGCAACCCAATCGCAGAACAACTGACTGCTGAAATGGGATGAAGAAATGCCGGTGATGTCAGAACTAGTCAACCGAAAACAGCTAAATATTACGACTGGTCTTTAATATTACTTCGGAAATTTATTTTATAACTCGAACGTGCTGTATTCTTAACTCGTGGGTAGACCGATGAACTCCACAAGAGAGCTAGCGTGCTAGCTTTCCACCTCATTAGCTTCAAATGCACAGCGGAGCCGCGGAGTCACACCCAGGCTGTCAGGATACACCGCGGATAGACACTGAGTTTATAGACATCAACAAAACCTGATTACATTGTGTTAGCGCTCACATACTTTCTTGTTATACCAAAGAAGCCATGACACATCAGGACTGTTTGGAGGGATATAGATAAAATTAGCTAGTGTTTTAGCTAGTGTTGAGTGTCCGGCGTGTGTAATAGTGCAAAGGCAGGAGAGTACACCATTACTCTCAGGTTACTGTGTGTGTTATAACAGGCTGTTGTGAGAAACCTTACACTCATGTACACGTTTGTTTTGAGAGATGACAGCAGCAGCGTGTATGCTGAAGTCTCTAAAATCCTTCTGTCTACTGGAAAATGGAAACGTCTGAAAAAGGACAATCCGAGATTCAACCTGATGCTGGGAGAGAGGAACCGCCTTCCCTTTGGCCGCCTAGGTAATATATACAGTATATATAAACTCACGGGTCACTTTATTACGTACACCTTGCTAGTATAAGGTTGGAGCCCCTTGCAGAACTGCCTTTGTGGTCATCAGAGACAGTAACGAGCGGCTATTTGAGTTACTCTTGCTGATTTATCATCTCAAACCAGTCTCATTCTCCTCTGACCTCTCACATTAACAAGGCATTTGTTACAAAATAGTTGGAAAAAAGAAAAGATCCAGTGAAAGGCAGATGTATGGACATTTTCTATTTTTACAGACCATTCTCTGTAAACCCTAGAGTGTGAATAGCCCAGTAGATCAGCAGTGTCTGGAATACTCTCATTTGGCATTAACAACCATGCCACGTTTAAAGTCACTTAAATCACTTTCTTCAACATTATGATTTGTACTTCAGCAAGTTTTCTTGAGCAGTTGTCACTGCATGCCTAAATGCATTGATTTCTGGCCATGTGATTAGCTGATTAGGTATTTGTGTTAACAAAAACAGGCATACCTAATAAAGTGGTCAATAAGTGTGCATTTTAATTTGCAGAATAAAAAATTCGAATGATTATCAGTTTCAAGCGGTATTTTGCCCATTCTTCCTGTATACAAGAGAGAACAAACAGATCGACGTGGTGGACAATTATGTTGTGAAGGATCAACACAGGAATGTACCAGCTGTGAGGACAACGCCAGTGCAATCGGTTTCTGTGTGGAGTGCGGTGAATGACTATGCAAGTTTTGTATCGAAGCACACCAGAGGGTGAAATTCACCAAGGATCATACAATACATAAAAAAGGATGTATCTTAAGAGTCTGTTAATACATCAGAACATGGGACTGTCTTCTGTCCCATTTACAAACAGGAGGTGCTCAAGCTCTTCTGTGAGTCTTGCGACAAGCTGACCTGCAGAGACTGCCAGCTGCTGCAGCACAAAGAGCACGGGTACCAGTTTCTGGAGGAGGCATTTGAGAATCAGAAGGGAACTATAGGGGACTATGAAGGATATGCTTGACTTATTAAATAAGTTTTCAGCCTAGACTTGAAGACTAACTGGAAGACTATTCCATAGATGTGGGGCTCTAAAAGAGAAGGATCTACCCCCCTGCTGTTGTCCTCATAATACAAGGTATCAGCAAATAGCCTGCACCTTTTGATCAGTCGGTGTGTTGGATCATAAGAAACTAGAAGTTTACAAAGGTATTGTGGCGTGAGACCGTTAACTGCTTTGTAAGTGAGCAAAAGTATTTTATAGTCAATACGAAATTTGACCGGTAGCCAGTGCAGTGTGGATAAGACATGAGTGATATGCTCATATTTCTGGGTTCTATTAAGGATTCTGGCTGCTGCATTCTGGACTAACTGTAGTTTATTTATGCACCTATTGAAACAACCAGAGAACAGGGCATTACACTAATCCAGCCAAAGGCATGGACAGGTTTTTCTTCATTATTTAGTGCTAGCATATTTATGATCTTAGCAATGTTTTTAAAGTGAAAGAATGCTATTTTGGTGCTATTATCTACATGAGATTTAAAGGAATCAACAATCACACCAAGGTCTTTTACAGCTGTACATGGTGTAACTGAAAGACCATCCAGAGATGATATAATATCAGAAACCTTACTACAAACAACTACAACAAATGTCTTAAATAATTTCTAAGGATGCAACATGACATAATACTTGTACACGTACGGCTCTAACAGTGTGTCAGTTTGTAATCTTCCGTAGCACTTTAATCAGGATGACAGTTTCATGTACTTTCATCCATGGTTATGTAAATGAGCATTACCGACATTCAAGGCATAAATTACGCTACCGCTGATTTAATATCAGATCATGCTAACTGCCAAAAAGCCATATCTATAATGCCACATAGTGCATGATCGTGAGTTCATATTACCCAAGTTTACATTAAATTGCCTCATCATATTCTTCCTCTGTGTGTACTGCATAGCCAGAGAAGTTAATGATGGACATGAAAAATGCATTACCAAAACAGTGTTCAGGAGTTAAACAAGTATGCCTGCCTTCCTCCAGATAATTCCAGCTGTGTCTTTTCACAGGCCATGAACCTGGACTGATGCAGCTAGTCAACTACTACAGAGGAGCGGACAAGCTGTGTCGCAAAGCCTCTCTTGTCAAGTAAGAATGAAATCTTTCTGCTTTTAATTGAATACATTTGCACTGTAATCATGATAAAGTTGTAACAATCTCTGCTGCTTGGCATTTGTAATTTTCCATCTCATACATTTTACAAGACCGGATGTTTTCTTTATAATTCTTCAGGTTAATAAAGACTAGTTCTGAACTAAAAGACTGTAACTGGTTCCCTGAGTCTTACATCATCTATCCAACCAACTTCAACACTCCTGTAGCTCCTGCTGCCAATGGCGACAGCCATCTAAAAAACAACCCAAAGACAGACGAGCGAGAGGTCTTTCTTGTCTCCTACAACACAAAAAAAGAAAATGGCGAAGGAACAGTGTGGATTGCTAAATCTTCGGCTGGGGCAAAAGGTGGGAACAGAAAAGATCAAAATTCTCAGATCTCATATTATGATTTAGCAACATCAGGCCCTGCAGAAACCGTGATTGTGTAACAGCAGTGTATAGACGTGTTTCCATTACACTTATATTTGTAAAAAAGCACAAAAACTGTTTACCGCTCTCATGAGGTAGATTTAAAAGCTGTTTGTTGCAAATGTGCAATGGAAAAACTATTAGCAAAAATGAAGGGTCACTTCATTTTTTGAACAAAACTGTAATGGAGACAGCTTAGGTCTTCTTGATTGAGCACAGGTTTTGTGGTTGAAGCTCATTTATTTACCTCAGTACAGTTTGTTCCCTGGCAGAACCATGGGCACAGGGCATTGGATAATGCCATACCCACTTCGGTTCGGCTGAGACCATGTTCTAGGTCTTTGCCCAGCTAGGGACCTCTGTGCTCTGCCTGTATTTGTTAGAGAATTGTGAGACGTTAGGTAGAGAGTGAGACAGTTAGACGTCTATTTGCAACATTCTGGTACATTCTGCCATTCATATAAATAGAGACTTACCAGGTTTCCAAGCCCAAAAATTGTCTGTAATTTGTTAAATATTTTTTAGTGCAACATTACATTAAATGGGCTATTTTTCAGTATCTGCTATGGGATATTTTGCAGTATCTGCTATGGGATATTTTGCAGTATCTGCTATGGGATATTTAGCAGTATCTGCTATGGGATATTTAGCAGTATCTGCTATGGGATATTTTGCAGTATCTGCTATGGGATATTTTGCAGCGCTTGTTTCCAAACGAATTGTTATAACTCAAAATATAACATGGCAACTAATGAGTTATTTTAAGGAACAGAAAAGGAAATGTAAAATTTTAATGAAGTTGCTAGGTGAAAGTACACTGCCTGGCCAAAAGGCGGTCCAGCTTTTTTTTTGTCCAGGCAGTGTGTATATATACACTGCACATTTGGAATCTTTATCTCGTTCACCCATATAAATTAAAAGAGGTAAAATCTAAGTGAAACCATATCTCCATAGATCTTCGGTCTTCCAGACAAGCCATATGTATAGCTTTTGTCATGTATCGATATTTTTTTCCTAAGTTTAGGAGTTGATATAAACAGAATATTAGGTGAAAGAAGAGGAAAGGAGAAGAGCAATATATGACTATTTTTGGCTTGTTCATTAATGATAAAAAAATTAACCTTATTTGAATTTCAGATTTTTGTACAGTGCCTTGCAAAAGTATTCGGCCCCCTTGAACTTTTCAACCTTTTGCCACATTTCAGGCTTCAAACAAAAAGGTATGAAATTTGGGACACAATCGTGAAGTGGAACGAAATTTATTGGATATTTTAAACTTTTTTAGAAATAAAAAAACTGAAAAGTTGCAATATTATTCATCCCCTTTACTTTCAGTGCAGCAAACTTACTCCAGAAGTGAGGATCTCTGAATGATCTAATGTTGACCTAAATGACTATGATGATGAATAGAATCCACCTGTGTGTAATCAAGTCTCCGTATAAATGCACATGCTCTGTGATAGCCTCAGAGTTCTGTTTACAGCGCAGAGAGCATCATGAAGACCAAGTTACACACCAGGCAGGTCCGAGATACTGCTGTGGATTTGGATACAAAAAAATTTCCCAAGCTTTAAGAGGCCCATGATTACTCTGGATGAACTGCAGTGATCTACAGCTGAGGTGGGAGACTCTGTCCATAGGACAACAATCAGTCATACACTGCACAAATCTGGCCTTTATGGAAGAGTGGCAAGAAGAAAGCCATTTCTCAAAGATATCCGTAAAAACTCCCGTTTAAAGTTTGCCACAAGCCACCTGGGAGACACACCAAATATGTGGAAGAAGGTGCTCTGGTCTAATGAAGCCAAAATCTAACATCGAACACACCATCCCCACTGTCAAACATGGTGGTGGCAGCATCATGGTTTGGGCCTGCTTTTCCTCAGCAGGGACAGTGAAGATGGTTAAAATTGATGGGAAGGTAGATTGAGCCAAATACAGGACCATTCTAGAAGAGAACTTGTTGGAGTCTGCTAAAGACCTGAGACTGGGACAGAGATTTATATTTCAACAAGACAATGATCCAAAACATAAAGCAAAATCTACAATAGAATGGTTCACAAATAAATGTATACAGGTGTTAGAATGGCCAAGTCAAAGTCCAGACCTGAATCCAATCGAGAATCTGTAGAAAGAGCTGAAAACTGCTGTTCACAAACGCTCGAGCTGTTTTGCTAGGAAGAATGGGCAAAAATTTCAGTCTCTTACTGTGCAAAACTGATAGAGACATACCTTAAGTGACTTGCAGCTGTAATCGCAGCAAACGGTGGCGCTACAAAGTATTAACGCAAGGGGGTGGAATAATTTTAAACGCCCCACTTTTCAGTTTTTTATTTCTTAAAAAAGTTTAAAAAATCCAATACATTTCGTTCCACTTCACAATTGTGTCCCACTTGTTGTTGATTCTTTACAAAAAATGACAATTTCATATCTTTGTGTTTGAAGCCTGAAATGTGGCAAAAGTTTGAAAAGTTCAAGGGGCGGAATACTTTTCCAAAGCACTGTATGTAAGGGGTGTTTTAATTTTTCACATGATGCTGTATATTGATAAAAAGTGAGTTTATAATGTTCATTCTTTAAATTTTTTGTTTTTTTATTTAAGGGGCTGGAATCTTGATATCTCGGGATGCAAACGAGCTGCTCCAGTACATTGATAATCAGGGACAGGTTCATGTTATTCAGAAGTATCTGGAGCGACCACTGCTGTTGGACCCTGGTAACCGCAAATTTGATATTAGGTAAGAAAAGACCTTTCAGTTTTTGATGTAGTACTTGTCAGCTTTAGTTTTATAAAGAGAAGTGGCTTGTAACATATGTGTTAATCCTGTATGTTAAGGAGTTGGGTACTTGTTGACCATCAGTACAACATCTACCTGTACCGTGAGGGAGTGCTGCGGACGTCCTCAGAGTCATACAACAGCTCAGACCTGCAGGACATGACCAGCCATTTGACAAATCACTGCATCCAGAAGGAGCATTCACTGAACTATGGCCGCTATGAGGAAGGCAACGAAATGTTTTTTGACGAGTTTAGACACTACCTATTAAACGTACACAATGTTTCAATGGAGACAGCCATCTTACCTCAGATCAAGCAGATAATAAGGTATGACTATTAGTTTCCAGAATAGTGCAATACCTGTGACTTTTTTTCTGTAAATTCTGTAAATAAGCTGTAATCATAAGAAGTGCAAGATGCTCAATTAAGTGCACTTGAAAGAGGTAAGTCTTCCAGTCTGTTTTTGAAACGGCAACAGGTTCTGCTGTTCGTATATAAAAGGGGAGTTTATTTCACCACCTTGATGCATAGACAAGGAAAAGTCTGGATGGTTGTCTCCTATGTGTCCTGGATGAGGGTTGGTCAGTGTATAATCTCAGTGTCTTTACAATCTATGCAGTTTTACATACTTGTATTTTAATAGGGATTGCTAAATCCTTATGTTACTGTGCTGTATTTAGTATTTAGTAACATATATTCCCATTCTTTACAGGAGCTGC
>JAOUQT010000036.1:9007701-9019685 GCA_025769995.1 Xyliphius kryptos
ATTTGGATATAAAAACACTAGTAATAGAACTACTGATTTTATTTAAATTAAAGCAGCAAGGTGAACTGTATATCTTAATGTATAAAGATATTATTTCTGTTTGGAAAAAGAAGTACACTTTGTATTCGAAGGTTGATTTTAAAAACAATAATAATCAAGTTCCATTGATCTGAATACTCGGCCTCATTAAGGACATGTGAACTGATTGATTGTTTTGAAAGACTAATCCAGTTTAGTTTACCCCTCGTCGCTCTGCTGTAGTCTCCTCTGCTTTGTACCTTAAGCACAGCTCTTGAATCCGAACAGCCATACAGGGCATCAAGATGCAGAGAAAATATAAATAAAAATGGATGGACAGAGCAAGCGTACTGACATAATGAAAACAATTAGATCTAAATCACCACAACACACTGCAACAAACACACAGAAGTGAGCTTTTATGGTGCATCATACGGTTTAAATTACACTCCCTCAAAAAGAACATACAAACAGACAAAGGCTTTGATCAGCACACAGTCAGTTTATTAGAAGTTAAGAAAAATAGGCTGCAGCAACACCAAATAACGGATTAGTATGAAAAACAGGTGCTATCACTTTAAAACCGTACTTTGATTCAGTTCATATCATTCTTTTTAGCAGTCATTCATTCATTACTATTTTCTCATCTGCTTGGTAACCTAAATTCAAATGACTGAAATATTACCCATGCAAAATCCATGGAAAAGTGCTATTGCCAAGCAAATAATCCTATTGAATAGAGACAGACAATAATGAAAATATATAATTATAAAAAGTAACCAATTTAACCTTAAACGCTGCAATACATACAAAGTAAAGAGGCTTTAAAGATAAAGCTGTGCAAGTCAGTTGGTGATAGTGAGATGTGTGAAACACTGAGCTGCAGTTAGCAGACAGAGATGTTAGTGACAGAGAAGAAGATAAGCAGAGGTTCCTGTAGTGTTACAACCAAAGGTATACGTTTACAGAGAAGTGAGACAGTTGGGTCAACTGTCGCAAAGAGGAAAAACCCGGGACTGTCACATGTAAAAGCTGCTTAAGTATTTTTGAGTCTGCTTTAGTCGGTTTGTTCCCAGAGAAGCTGGAACTGGAAGAGGAAGAAAGGAACCAGTTGGAGAGAGCAGACGGAAAAACAGCAAAGCCAAACTGGGAGGTGGGGCGAGTGTCCGTCATGCAGAAGATAAGTTTTACAACCACAACAAGGCATCTGAAGTTACACCTGTACACAGATTTAGAAAGAAAGTACTGTAAAGGATAAAAGTGAAACACTGAGGAATAGAACATTAGTAAAGAACAAGGAAATGAAATGAAAACATGGAGAGAAAAAAAGAAACAATGCAGGAGATGACAGAGAGCGGAGGTAGACATTAATGCATAGCAGCCCATCTAATGTTTTTTTCCTGAGGTTTGTTAAGTAAACTTCATACATAACAAATAAAGACTTTCATTTACCAGTCAGTTTAGAGAAATATTGATAAGATGATCATGTCCATTAATAATAATTAAAAAAAAAGTTAGTTTAATGGTTTTTTTTAGTGAATGAAATGGTTAATGCAGTAATTATAGCTTCCCAACATATTTTGCTCAAGAATTCCAAGAGAACTTGAGTTTTTACTATGCTTAGAATTAATTAAAGTATTCTTATAGATAATGCAAAAAGCGATTTACGTGCTGTACCTGCACCGAACAAAAATGACTAACAAAATAACAGTGTTAAAGACTTGTGTTATAACTAAATTACACAAATTATGTTTATTTAAAAAAAATTATTTAAATTAATTTTAATTTAGAATACTATCTGCAAATTTAGGAGGAGAAGGCTACGATGTGGTATAATTACACAGGGTCACAGAGTGTTCAAATACTTATTTTTTTTTCTTTCAATGTACGTATTTCAGATTAGAGGATTATATAATCGCTGAAACCGACATGCATTATTAATTAATGAAATGACGATCAGGTGTCAATGAGCACCCTCATTTAATAAATAAACAGACATCTATCAACGTTTAATCTTCACAACCCAAGTTTGTTGAAGTCTACAACGGCACAAAGGAGATTATTGAAAACCTTAGGATAAGAATTGTGATGCTTTATTTTGGAGAGTGGAACTCATCTAATGTAGATAGCCCACTATCAGGAGAACACTGAAAAATAGTGATGTGAATTGCAGAGTTGCAAGGATGAAGCCACAGTTTTCCAAAAATAACAATGCTACGCAGCTTCAGTGTACTTGAAGGTAACACAGACAAGCCAAAAGAAAGAAATCATAATAAATGCTTGTGGTTTAAATACAAAGTAGTATGTTTTTAGAAAAAGCTATACTATGAGCTACCACAACTAAAAGATTACATCAGTGGCATTCAGGTTAAACGCCAGCATACACGAAAAAGCAAATCAAGTTTAAAGGCAAGTTAGAGAACCAAGAAAAAAAGAACAATAAAAAAGGACATAAAAAAGCTGATGGAAAAGTGGCAAAGGAAAGGATTAACATTAACATTACATGAACGAGCACAGATCACATACTGTACACAGCACACATTAAAGATTAAGCACAAGATCAAACAAGAGAAGTACAGAACACAGCCCACGCCAATATGAGAGCGGTCCTACAATATAAAGGAATGTGTGTGAGACCTTGATTGCATAAATATATAGCTCTCAAGTTTTGTTTTTTTAACATCACAAACACATGCTTGTTGTCATTTGTCTGAGCAGAAAAATTAGGCTTCGATAGCATTAATAAAACCTGTTAGTCTGTTACACATCATTAGTCATGATCTTGAAATTGTCAGTATTACACATAAAAAGACAAAGATGGTGCAACATGAATAAAACAAAGAAAACGAGTTTAGCACAAAAGAATCTAATCAGGCTGTACCAGAATCAGAGAAGAGCTATGAACAAATTCTTTGCAGGAGTGAATGATTGTAGTCCTGCTTCAGTTATGAGAGCAGCAGAATTCAGAGAGGCTAAAGCAGAGACATGAGGGTCTGAATAACTATTCTACAGAAGGTCTAAAAATCTACATCTACTAAAGTAAAAATCAATCACAGTGTTTAAATTTAATGTTTAGCAGTTTAATGAAAAGCAACTAGTAAAGACCGCCATACAGGAAGTATAAACAGTGACTTCTTGACAGTTCTGAGAATTCTATGACATCAGCATTTTAGCAGACATCTTTTACTAGAATCAGTTTAACAGATTAAGATTCTTGCTTAAACACCAGAACTGGAACTTAAACCCACCTGATTTACACTAAATATTATTTTTAAATATGTAAAGGACTTTCTCGCACAACCTTTTCATAGCTATACTTTTGTGGTTTTCTTATTCACACACACACACACACACACACACACACACACACACACACACACACACACACACGCATGCACACACACAATCAATTGCACAGCAACACAATCTACCAGTTAGTGGCATGTTCTTCTCTTTGGTTGTTTATGTATCAGTGCATTATCAACAGCTTTTGGGATCCGTATTCAAAAGTCTAAAAATTATTTTTGACAAATACGTTTGTGATATGTTCATCCCCAATCAGCTGTTTGATTATGTCCCATGTTTTAATTAAGCCACAGATTGGTTTGTTGCTAAGCAAAAAAATTATATGTTGAATAGTATTTTGTGTAACTGTTGATAAGATTTAAAAGAACCATAGTATAAGGTACTTTTCCTTGTGTATTATTTGCTACCCACCTGTTTATATATCATGATCTATTAATACACATTTGTTTCCAAATATTTCAAAGGAACTGAATTTAAAGAAGTGTTACAAAGCTCTAATGCACTACAGGAAAAGTTAATATGGGAGAAAATCATGAAGGATAAACTGATATAGAAAAGCACGATCAGCATTTAAATCCATTACACGAGTGTTCTAATATAGTTACATTAATGTGTTTCTTTAGTAAGTATGAACCTCAGTGCATACTTATGCTGTACATTCTGGATAACTTAGTTATTTTAATTATGATTTTTTTTTTTTTTAAAACTTGCTGAGTTTAAAATATGCAGAGTACCTTGTGACTTAAAATTTAATGAACAAACAACTGCTTATTTTTGTATCTCCCTTCTAAAAATTAGTGTGTGCTGCTGTGACTGTGTGTGTGGCTGGGCTCTGTTCTGCACTTACCCCATTCCACTCCACGCTCATACTCACTTCCTGTTCTCCATCAGGACCACTTTCGTACTTCACTGTATCTGAGATCAGACTCTCTCGGCTGCGTTGCTTTTCTCTCACCTCTCGATCTCCCAGCACCTCAGCCACACGCTGCTTATGTGTCGAGTCCAGACCCTGAAAAAGATGTGCATATGTTCAAAACACATTATAGAAGTATCCACAGTCTATGCTTCTTAATCGTTAATACATATTGTCAAATTCGAAATGATTTAAAAAAGAAATAAATATTGCTATGTCTTTGTTTTATAGATGAATGGATGCGTTTCTTGAAGTGCTTACGTACATTTCCAGACTTATGATTGTTCCCACTTTAATAATAATAATCCTTTTATAACATTCTGGAATCAGTTTAATAGGCTCCATATTGTACACAACTAATTACTTCAAAGATATAAGTGTTTTCATTATCCAAAAAAGCAAACAAAGGATAGTTTAATCTGATAAGTAAGTTGAATTGCCTTAATAACTGCAACTAAATATATTGCTGTGATAATAATTTTAACCTGTTTTTTGGAGCGCATAGCAGCTTCCTCCAAAGTTTCAGCAGCCTCAAATTTTCCTTGCCGTCTATACAAAGCCCCTAAGTTTTTCAACGTAGTTGTTACTGTAGGGCTGCAAAAGATACAAGATAGGACATTAAATGGTGTACATGAAATTAGGAACTATAAAATTGTCCCAAAATTTGAGTTAACTAGCCAACCCAAAAAATAAAACAGACCTGTCAACTTTACAGGCCTTGTACCAGCCACCATACTCTCCAAATGGAGAACCATCCTTCTGCTTCCCCTGAAACAAAAAGAATGATGCTGTTATTTTTATAGACAAATACCGTCTCTGAAAAAAGTCCAAATTGTTGGACGAACAAATAATAACTTGACTTGTAGTTGATCGACTAAAATCAGAAATGGCTTATATGCAAGGTAAGAAAAGCCCCCCCGGATATGCTTATTATACCAAAATAAAGTTTTGTACCATTTATTAATTTTAATAATTTAATTAGGACAGAAAGGTCAGGTGTTGCCTTGGCAAAAGTCTTGTTGTATAAATAATAGTGTTTTAATTATAAACTGCTCAAAAAATAAAGGGACCACTTAAACAACACAATGTAACTCCAAGTCAACCACACTTTTGTGAAACCAACCTGTTTAGTTAGGAAGTAACACTGTGAATCAACTTCACCTGCTGTTTGTGCAAACAAAATTGGCAGCAAGAATGTCTTGATACTTTAGGCTGTTGATGTTGCCATCCACTCTGCACAGCTCTTAGACATCCCATAATGAATGTAACCCCAAATCATGAATTTTCCTCCACCAAGTGTGGTCTTCTGAGGTATTTGCGGCAAATGTAGTTCAATGGATGATTCATCAGAAAAGTTAACCTTTTTCATTGTCTATCCTTTTTGCAAACTGTGGGCCTTGGCAAATGCAAAACAACTTTACAACTGTGTGAAAGAAACCTGTGCGAAACGGTTTGTCTTGTGAAAAACAAATTGTTCTTCTAGATACAGTATTTTCGAGTGACCAATTCTCAAATAGCTACGATGCAATTGAAAAAGGGCTTGCCCTGGACTGTTGAAGCAACAAACGCTCCTCTCGAACAGTTGTCGGAAGGGGTCTGCCTGACCTGGGCTTGTCATGAACATCACCAGTTTCTTGGAATATTTTTCTTATCCTCTCCACTTGACGTTTGGACACATTAAAGATTTCTATCACCTCAGCACCAGACTTGGTCTTCAAGGACTTTATGATCAGCACTTTGGGGGTTGAGGGTTGAGTCTTTGGCATGTTGTCAGAGGTCAAGTTGTACTTCGCATGAAAGTCTGGTGTGCTGGGGTTCTTTTTATACACACTTGGGAATGTATTAATTAAATAATTGGTTCCAGGTGATGCTCTGATCTGTGATAGCTTGAATCCTTTAAAAGACATGACAAAACTTTTGTCTTAGCAAAAATAGATGTTTTAAGCTTTACCAAGCTGTAAAGATCAGGACAGTATAATTTTGCACCCAGTTATTAACGTGAAAGCTCTTGAATTTAAAATAAACCATATATTGTATCAACTGATGACAACAAATAAGACTTTTGTCATCATCATGTTTAGTAAAAGACTCAAAAATTACTGTTGAATCTTGTTTTTAAAACTTCTGAAATTCACACTGGCATGCTGCATATTAGGTTCCTGGGCCAAATCTGTAATCTAATTTTTTGCCAAATCAGTGGTATGAGTTTATCAAAAATTTCTGTTTTTTTTGTTTCTCCACCTGGTTTTTAAGGCTTGAACATGGGTTCCTAATAAGATTGAGATCTAGGATCTAGGATCATGTCTTTTGTTCACTGAGCCATCACTAAATTGCCTTGTTGCATTGTGCTCCATCCCACTTGAAAAAGCACTGCTTGGAAAAAGTTTTAATACCATTCTTTATTTATAAAGTTTCCTTCTGAGTGAGCCCACTCTCTTGGAAGAGAAGCAACCTCACGTGTGAAATGTTTAGGGTGCTTAGTTGGTGGCAAAATAATCTCAAAAAAGCCTTCAAATTTTCTTATCAAGGCAATCATTATTTGCAGATGTTCTAAACAGGCTGAAGAAGGGCTTCAACAGGAAAAAAAATAAGCCAATTTTTATTCAGTCCACAGTGGTTCAAGCTCTGTAATTCCTGAACATCTCAGTCTCTCTGTTGTTTTTCTTGGGGAAAAGTGGCTTCTTTTCTGACCTTATTGGCACTATGCCATCCTACAAGTCTTTATCCTGCTCTGTGTGTAGAGGAACACACCTGCCTGCTGCCATTCCTGCACAAGCTCTGCACTGGTGGTGACCCGACCCCATAGCTGAATCTACTTTAGGAGAAAGTCCTGGCATTTGCTGGACATTTTTGGCTGTTTTTTTTTTTGGAGCCTTCATAATAGCAATTAAACATCTCTTCTTAAATGTTCTTGATCTGGTGACTTTTTTATTCAAGTTCAATCTTATGAACAGCGATGTCCTTACCTGTAAAGCCCTTTTGTTGCAAAGCAAAGATGATTGCACATGTCTACTTGAAGATAATCATTGCTAACAGAACATACCAATACAGTTGAAATGGGAATTTTAAATTGATAATCTGATAATTTGCATAGGTATAACGAGGCTTGCGGCACTTAAGTTAATATTTATTTACTCTAATATGAGTCACATAGAAACATACAAGTTGCTGACAGAACTGTAAGTTCAATGTGATCATATGATAATCATGCATATTGAAAGTGTGTTCTTCACCTTGCTTTGTTCTTCTCTCTCCTCAGCATGCATCCATATGGGTTTGTTCTCATCTGCAAAGTGAAGAAAAAAACAAAAAAAGTCCACATTCTTGAACATTTAGACTGTCCAGCTGTAAATGTCACTGCTAAATTACAGATGATACTTGAGAGCCAGCAGGAACAAAATGTCTGACCTTTAAGTTTAGGAAGGAAAACTAACATCAAAAGCTGACCACGCAAACAGCTCTTACCCTTATTCTTCACTCATAGCAAAGATTTAATATTATTTAAAGGTAAAAAGACATTACTACATTTATCAAAAATAAAATGGTCAAACTATTACAGAAAAAAAGTTTAAAAAAAGCTTACCATCCACAGAGCCAAACTCCCTCTCATGTGCCCGTGTAAGAATGTCTTTGTACAGGGTTTCTGCTTGTTTGAACTTTCCTTGCTTTAAATAACAGGAAGCCTAAGGCAAGACAGAGAAAAGCATTTTCTAACAAAAATATCCACTCCAATGATTTGAAATCTATTTTTAATCTGACAACCATCTCTTGCACTATGACAATTTTTAAACAATAACCTAAAATTAATTTTAAAGGAAATCTTAACCCTCTGTAAAACTTCGTCATGTTTGGGTGCAATTTTTTACAAAAGTACATAAAAATCAAATGATTAAAATGAATCCAATCCTAAGTGTGACAAAATGCACAATGGTTACAATTATCTCAAATAAAATAAATCATTTGTTTATGCCCATAACAGGCTTATAGTCAGTTATAAGAAACTGACAACGTACACCTATGCATCAGACAATAGTCATCTATCAGCAAACAACCAATGGCTGAACAGCTACATCACAGATAGTAAAAAGAAAAATGTATATCTGTGATTATAGACATCATTGATTTTTATGCATAGGTCTGTCAGTAAAAAGTAATTCCCTGTTATCAAACAGTTATAAAATATTAAGCATGTACATTGCAGGTCTTTGGCATTCGTGCTTTCAATACTGGATTTTACTGGATACATGGGGCAATAAGAAAAACATTTTAAAACTCAGACAAAATACTACTTCTAAATTACATTAGATAAATGTACATTTTTAAAAAATATTTCTAAAATTGCCTCATGTTTATTTATCTATATAACAGTATTTACAGCACCACAATGTCTCAAAGCAGCTTTAAATTATTTTTATTGTAAAGGCCCAAGAAGCATGACGAAGTAACAGGCAAAGTACCAGTATATCACTAGTATCTGTGAGTTACAAGGTTACACCTCTCTGGAGTGGGCAGATTGATATATGCATTAATTTGGCCTATAGCTTAATCTGATTTTAAAAGGCAAGACAAAAAAATGGCATGGTAATTTTATCACTGAGGAAATTGTTCAAATATTACATATATGTAAGTGAAAAAAGTATGCGAACATGTGAAAGTGCATCATGGTACAATTAAAAAGAGAACTTTGATGACCTAAGATAAAAAAAAGAGCTGAAATGAAGGACACATTACAAAAACATCCACAATACACATTTAGGCTGATAAAAATCACTGCTCTCTATTATATGTTTTCGGTTTAAATAAAAGTGATGTTATGTTTGTGAAAAAAAACACTACATTTCACCACAAAACCACCATCCTATATGTAGTAATATAATGGTTTGGAACAATTTTGATGCATCTGGGCAAGGCTGACTTGTCATCACTGATAAAACAGATTCTGAATTACGCCACTAGTTTCTAAAGAAAAATATCAGGATATTATCTATGATTTGCAATAAAAAACATGGGTCATACAGCAAAACTGTGACCCTAAACACACAATTTGTAGGACCAAAAAATTAGATAAACATTTTAGAATGCCATTTATTCAATAGAAACATTGTGAAAGGACATAAACCAAGCAGTTAATGAGTACAAACTCACCAACATCAGAGAGTTATAGATGTTTTGTACAGATAAACAGGTTTAAATTATTGTCTAGATTTACAAATGGGTCACTCTAGGTAATGAAAGGAAGGCATATATTTGCCAACCACATTTTCCATATACAGGGGGTACACCTGGTTTTAGACCACAATAATTTATTAGTATGGTGTAGCGCCCCCTTTTGCGGCCAATACAATGTCAATCCGTCTTGATAATGACATATACAAGTCCTGCACAGGGGTCAGATGGATTTTAAGCCATTCTTCTTGCAGGATGGTGGCCAGGTCACTACGTGATGCTGGTGGAGAAAAACGTTTTCTGACTCGCTCCACGAAGACCTTCCAAAGTGGCTCAATAATATTTATATTATTAATATTTATATAAAAATATAAATATTATTAATAATATTTGTGCAGGCCATGGGAGATTTTCAACTTCACTCTCATGTTCATCAAACCAACTTTTTTTTAATAAAAGAAAACGTTTAACTCTTTTACTCTTTCTCACTTGTTAGTTTGTTCTTTTAAAGCATAATAATTTAAATATCATTGCATCCTACTACACTTAAATTTAAGCATTATGACAAATAATCTGCCATTTCACTGGAGCATTAATGAAAACCACAGACTGGCTGCTTTCCATAATATTACTGTAATGGCCTGTTACTCTTGATTGATAGTAAAGGTATGGTATTAAGACATCTAAAATGCCTTGTCAACTCCTTGTCCACTGTATATCTAACACACAGGAAAATTGAAATATGTTTTCTCTCTCACTTCATAGCCAACTTGTATTAAGGATAAAGCAGGACAAGGAATTAGGAAGAGTTCGACTCTGTGTTCTGTGGACTTAGTTGACTTATTGGCAGTTCATTTACAAATCAGTTTGCATCAAGACATACCCGTTATTAGAGTTAATCAAAGAGTTAATATTTACCAGATTGTTTTTGGTCTTGGCTACATTAGGGTCATCATGGCCCAGCTTGGTCTGATAGATATCAAGAGCTCTCTGATAATAATATTCCACCTCCTCATATTTGCCCTGGTTCTGACACAGCAAGGCAAGATTATTCAGCTGCTTTGCCACATCTGGGTGGTCTTTTCCTAGCACCTGTTACAGACACACACATGCACATGTAAGAGCACTTCATAATAGTCCTATTATAATACACATACATTCAATAAAATTCACAAACATGCTTAATAAGCCAGCATCATCATCCATAAACATAAGATCTGTGCACATTAAAAAAAAGTAGCAGTATTAACACAGAATAATGGCAAAGCGTTGGTAAAAAGTTAAAACAGCACCTAGTTTAAATATATACACTTAGCTTAAACATTATTAGCACTTCATCGGCAAAGAATTGTAACATCTACACATTTCACCTACATGAATTTTTATGACATCCTATTCAAAATAGGCCCTTCTTTGCCATTATAACAGTTTACAATGTTATGGATTTCTCTGTATTTGGAGTGTGCCCATCTTCAGAAGCACGTTTGGGAGATCACACTTCGGGGTCAAACTTAAAATTCTAGTTCCTCCAAAAGTTGTTACATGAGGTTGAGATTAGAGCTCAGACAAGCTCTTTTACACAAAACTCATTTAACTACGCCTTTAGACCCTCTAGTACACTAGAACACAGTAGATAATGGCCTTGAGCAGAGAGCATGCCCTTTGCAAGCACAAAATTGTTCAAAATGTATGGCTAGATGGTTGATTTTACAGTTCAACAGTTATTTACTTATTATCAGTGTATCAATAAAAGACATGCAAGCTGTATTAAAACAAGGAGGAAGTAAAATCTGACGTTCCAAATATATCATATACAGTATATATTATAATGTATGATTCTGTGTTTCTGGGGCGCTATGTGTATTTGGTCGCTACATCCAAATCAGTTTATGTCCTAGTAAACAAATTTGACAAAAATGAATACTACAAAAACTGTCACTAAATTACATTTACAAGATGTATGGATCAAAGTAACCAAACCGAATCAGCTCACGTTATTT
This sequence comes from Xyliphius kryptos, assembly GCA_025769995.1. Taxonomy (NCBI): domain Eukaryota; kingdom Metazoa; phylum Chordata; class Actinopteri; order Siluriformes; family Aspredinidae; genus Xyliphius; species Xyliphius kryptos. The sequence goes on from JAOUQT010000036.1 coordinate 9,019,105, forward strand.
CGTTCACATTAATTTTTTTTCTGCCATTTAAATATAAAGCCTCAAGGTATTTCTAAAATGTCATGATCACAAGAACAGAAAATTATAGCAATTATAGCAGCGGTTCTCAACCTGTGGGTCGCGACCCCGGCTGGGGTCGAATGACCAAAACACAGGGGTCGCCTAAAGTCATCGGAATATACATATGTCCTATGTCTTTAGCCGCTGAGAAGCCGCTGGGAAGCTCCTATCTTTTCTAAATGCAAGTAGCCGACTCCCGAGTCCTGTACCAAAGATTGCTGCCGTTAGCGTCATCATATCGCGGTATTTTGACAGCCGCGCCACCTCTAAGCATCACAAGGCTCTGCCGGCTTCTTCGACTTTACCAAGTTCGCCGCGGCTGATTTGATTCATAGAATGGTGTATATATATATACATTAATATTTATATGTTGTAGTACCGGGCGACTTCATAACTCTTCACATATGTTCAGCTTAAATTACAAGCTCTGCATTTAACAAACATATTACTTTTATACTACCACTTTTAATTGCGCTACCGGCACTCACCCCATAACTATGTTCGGTAAACCCTATTATAGT
>JAOUQT010000036.1:9029493-9042321 GCA_025769995.1 Xyliphius kryptos
ATGATGCTGTAATTGATGCAGTATGTGGTTTGGCATTGTCATGTTGGAAAATGCAAGGTCTTTCCTGAAAGAGACATCATCTGGATGGGAGCTTTGTTGCACTAGAACCTAGATATACCTTTCAAGACTGGTGTCCCTCCAGATGTGTAAGCTGCCCAAGCCACACACACTAATGCAACCCCATACCATTAGAAATGCAGGCTTCTGAACTGCCCTGTCCCAACCTTTTGGAGATGTGTTGCTGTCATGAAATTTTAAATGAGCCGATATTTAATATGAAATTCCAGAATGTCTCACTTTCCACATTTGATATGTTGATATATTGGGAATACAATATCAGTTTTTGAGATTTGTAAATTATTGTATTCCGTTTATATTTACCGTTTTTATTTTGTCCCAACTTTTTTGGAATCTGGTTTTTAGATCATAGACGGCTGAAGCAGAAACTGACTGATACATTTATTTGTAGGTGAGTGGTGCCCGCTGCCAGCTGGTTGCTCTTCTGATGGGTTTAAGTGGGCGGGATAGTTGTGCCCATCTAGCACGTGTCCTCACTGAGCTGTTAGTGGAGCTGGATGCACTGGATGTGTCGAGTAACACAGCCGTGAGGAACTACAGAAAGCAGGTGGTTGAGGAGATCACTGGCCTCCTTAAACACCTTGACCTGGAGGGGGAGGGAGATGACACTCGCAGGTAATAGGCAAACACATGCACTTAAATTATAAAAAGATTTTACTTTTTTTTTTAAGGTTAATAAGGCACAACATCAAGCTTCTCTTATGGCCATCTTAGTCCCCAAACCTCAACCTAATAGAAAACCTGTGGGATGAGCTGAAGGTTAAAGTGTATAGGAGAAGACAAGGGGCGATATAGTGGGGTTGTGCAAAGAGAAATAGTTGAAGATCTCTTTTTCTGTATTCTTCAATTATGTGAAGAGTAAGTCCTGTATTGTTGGCAAAAGGAGGTTGCACAAAGTACTAACACCAGGGGTGCCAATAATTGTGGCACACATGATTTCTTTCTTTTACACACCAAGCTTAGATTTTTCTCTTTATTTTGCATTGTTGTCCTGTATTATTTAAGAAAAAAGATTCTATTAGAAGCCAAAGAACACTTTTTAACCAGGGGTTCCAATTATTATGGAGGTTGCTGTATGTATTATGCTGCATGTGAGAATATTTGTTGTGAGCAGAGTTCCTAATGGCTGGCTTCTGGCTTTCATTGGCAAATTTAGTTACAAGTCTTGTTAGGTAACACAGCAATGCTATAAAGTTTCGTCTTTCATTAGATGAACATTTTTAATAATTTACCACTTACTTAACACTTGATTAAGAACACTACTAATACTAATCTGGTCAAGTCTCACTTTAGCCTCAATTATTCATGGCACACAATGTTGGAAGCATGTCCTTGGTGACTATGGTACATGCTCATATTCATTTTATGAAGCTCTCGTTGTGGCACATAAATGTGTTCTACTGCATTCTGAGCTAATTAATGGAAAGGCTACTGAATAAAATTGTAATCCTTATCATGTGAAAAAACAAACAACTTGAAATGAAGGGATTCACAGAAACAATTCTCAACCAATAACTGACTGGTATTTTTCGACATCTGCCATCAGGACTGTTGGCAAGGTGGGTACCTAGACACTTGCTGGTGGCACCAAAATCTGCCTTTGTGTCTAAAACTTTATGCATTCATTGATGCGTTGCTGTTCACACAGTTTAGCATGCTAATATTATGGCCTGATGATGTCTCATCTGATGTTTTATGGGAACATTGTCTGAAGCTTTTGACTTATATCTGCATGAACTTTATGGGATGTGCTGCTGCTAAATAAATGGAAGATTAGATCAGATGGCTGTGGACAGTGTGCAAGTGTTTCTAGTAAATTGTTAATTGAGTAAGTGTATTTATATTTGAGTTAGTTAACAGCCTGAAAGTAAATACAATCCAGACGTTTGTGCAAAAGCCACTCTGTTGCATACAGCTACAGAGATTAGAATATATGTGCAGTAATAATAATGAATTCTTACAAAAAAATAAGATGTATGAATAATTTTATGTTTTTTAAAAAATTATAAAAAGAATCTTAAGATCATATCTGGCAGATGTGTGCTTCTTAAATCACAGTTTACAAGAAATGCACCCAGAAATAAAGGTCTAAAATATACTTTTCCAACAATACTATAGAGGAACTATGCTTGCTTTTTAAGAGAGAAACTTCACAGCAAAAGGTCCCGAGGTAGAGCCCTGTGTGGGACAACTTGGGTCCTTTTTTGTAGAGTTTTTCCTTTGTCTGCGTTGGTTTCTGGATGCTCCACTTTCCTCCCACAGTCCAAAAATGCCAAGTGAATTGGAGATGCCAAATTGCCACCGACTTGTAATGCTGTATGTATGTAGAGTGTGGCCAAAAAGTATTTAGTCACCTACTGATTTTACAAGTTCTACTGATTAGAAAGATAAGAGGTTACACTTCATCTACGAGAGACAAAATGAGAAATCACATTGTAGGATTTTAAAAGTTTGTAAATTATGGTGGAAAATAAGTATTTGGTCACCCACAAACAAGCAGGATTTCTGTAACTTTAAAAAGCTCTTTTGTTCTCCACTTATGACCTGTATTTATATCACATATTTGACCTCATTATCTGTATAAAGGACACCTGTCCACAGCCTCCATGGCCAAGATCAAAGCGATGTTGTAGGACACCAGGAAGAAAATTATAGACCTGCCATCGGCTGGGAGGAGTGAATCTACAATAGGCAAGCAGGTTGGTGTAAATTAACTGTGGGAGCAATTGTAAGAAAATGGAAGACATGCAAGACCATTTATAATCTTTCTCGATCTGGGGTCCCATGCAAGATCTCATCCTGTGGGGTCAAAATGATCATGAGATCGGTGAGCAAAAATCCTGCCAACCTGATGAATGACCTGCAGAGAGCTGGGACCAAAGTAAAAAGGCTATCATCAGTAACACACTATGCAAAGAGTGAGAGACTCAAAGCTTGCAGTGTCGGGCATGTCTCCCTGCTTAAGCCAGTACATATCATGTGGTCAGATGAAAACAAATTAGAACCTTTGGTTGAAAACTAGTTGTGATAGGTGGAATAATTGCATCCCAAGGACACCATACCTACTGTGACACATAAGGTTGAAACATTATGCTTTAGGGCTGTTTTTCTGCAGTGGGGACAGGATGACAGATCCATGTTAAGGGAAGAATAAACGGGGCCAGGTATTGTGAGATATTAAGCCACAACCTCTTTCCATCAATGAAAGCATTGAAAAGGGAACATGGCTGGTTCTTCCAGCATGACAACAATCCCAAACACACCATTAAGGCAATAAGGCTCCGTAAAAACATTTCAAGCTCCTAGAGTCTCTAGCCCTCAACCCTCAAATTTGTGGAAGAAATTGAAAGTCCAAAGGAAGGTCTCATTTTGTGTCTTATAGTGTACCTGTGGTGAAAATTACAGACCTCTCTCATCTTTCTAAGTAGGAGATCTTGCACAATTAGTGGCTGTCTAAGTACTTTTTTGCCCCACTGTATATAGATTAACTCTTATTACTCTTCTACTGCCTTCTTATTTTCCAAAGAAATCAACCAATTACAAAATTACACAACTTGAGATATTTAGCACTGAAAATTATTCCGTGTTAAAAGTTATATATGTAATAAAAATATATAAAAATCTCCCACCAGTAAAAGTAAAAATGAAATGCATACATGAATGATTAAAATATAAAATGAGTATAAATAAAAGTAAAAATAGCCGGTTGATCATATATGAGATTGCTGAAAGAATGTAATAAACATACGTCTACCCTTATGCTATTTTTTTTGTGCCCATTATATTCTGTAAGCGGGCGGCACGATGGCGCAGTGGATAGCGCTGTGGCCTCACAGCAAGAAGATCCCGGGTGGGGCGAGTTGGGAAATTTTTGTGTGAAGTTTGTTCTCCCCATGTTTGTGCAGGTTTTCTCCGGGTACTCCGGTTTCCTCTCGTGTTCCAAAGACATGCATAATGGGTTAAATCATAAGATCCTTAAACAAAGGATTAGTTTAAATGTGTGCAGCTTTAATGTTTTTCCTTGTTCATACAGATTATAGATAATGTTAAATTGTTTAATTTTAAATTATTCATCTTGGTCTCTTTCTTCTCAAAAATCCTGACATTTTACCCCAGGGGTCTGTAGGCTTTTATACCATGAAATGGGTATTATTACTCCATGCAGTATTATGTTTTATGTAGCCATTTTATCGAATAAATATTCATTGTGTTCTGTTTTGAAGATTGTGGGGGTGTGCACAGAAGAGCTCCAAGCAGCACAGCAGTGGAATGGTCAGGGTATTTTGGATCTTCTCCGTGGAGTGCGTGTGTGAGTAGTCCCAAAAATCAGACTAAGTGTGACATGGGAAAATGCCTTTTGCACCAGATTGATAGGTTCTTGGAATTACCACCTATAAAGTGTTGCTTAAGGCATTGTTATGCATTGTGGGTAATTGTTGCAAGTATTAGAATTGTTACTTGGTATTTTTATTGTTTTTAATGTTTTCTTGTTCTCAGTGGGTTAACTGGATAACTGACCCTGTGATTCTTTGTTTTACTCTCTTTTTCTCATTAACCATTTGTAAATGGGCTTCTCACTTTTCACTTTGCAGTGCTGGAGGTCCATGGTTAATCACTGACATGAGAAGAGGGGAGACTATATTTGACATAGATCCTCACCTGCAAGTAAGGCATTGTTTTTAATAAATATTTTGTAAGTAATTAATTAATGAGATCTTGTTGTGAATCATGATTACTCACATTGCAAATTCAAATTATCAATCCTACAATGGAAGATCTCTAGGTGACGCAATATCCTGTGAGTTCTCCTTGGCTAGTTTTGCCCTCTTATAGTCATAGTGTGTCCATGTTCCTGACATAATTGTGGCTCTCAAAGGGAACAGTTGGGTCATATATGCAATCCTTCATTCTCCACTGAAGAAATTGGTCTGCATTCTGTGACTTTCCATTTAGTAACTCCATCTCCTAGATAAGAGGGGAAATTGAAGGGCATCATTGCACAAACATTGGGCATAGTCCAGAAAAATTAAACCGCTGGTATTTTTACAACCAAATATCAAAGAGTTCAGCCAAGTAAAACAGCAATAGGTGATGATGTGCACTGTTAGAACTGTGAAGAAAAACAAATTACTGCAGCTTGAACTAGGCAGGGGAGACATTTTCACAATCTTGAATAAGTCCTTGAGAACATTACAACAAGTTGGAAAGCAAACATCAACATTAATGGGTGAATGCTAGCTTTGAATTTGTAAAGAATTTCAGAAATAAACACCAGAGAGATGCAAATGCTAATGCATGGAGATGGCAATCTCACTTGTGATCCTTAATACAAGCTCATTGGAGAAAGGCTTTATACCGGCCAGGTCAAACATCAGGCCCTTAAGCTGTAGCATGTATAAAAATGACCTTATTTTCATGTTTGATAAAACTGTCACTGTGCCTTGACAGCAGTACATGAGATGGATAATCAAGCCCGTATGGCATCTTTCAGTACTCCTAATGCTATCGGTAAGACTCCAATGTGTAGGTTCTAACAGGTTGTTGATCACTGCTTATGAACACTTTTGTGCCTTGCAAGCGGCTTCTTCACACGGTCGCCGCTAGAGATTTTCCCTTGTTTGGCAGACGAGGGCAAGTGGCTCTCAAGAGCTCAGTTTAAATTCCAGCTTGAGGGACACTTTGAGGCTATCTTTAAGGCTTTTTATTCTGTCCTTCAACTGTTTGCTTGCCCTGGCACAGCTTTTATCATAGCTGCGTTGAAAGTTTCCTGCAGGAGAATGTGAATGATAAGAATGCCAGCCTGCTATACGGTCTAGGTGGGGATTTTCTCCTACCACCTGATGTAGCGGAGATGATGGAGACAAAACAGAAGTGGTTTAGCTTCCTGGTGTGTCTCTAGACAGTCCATGTCTCACTGGCACAAGGTTGTTGGTGCCCCTGCAGGGTAAATTCTCAGTGTTGAATTTCAGCTTCTGGGATACCACTCCTGCATTGCACATTCATTAGAAGAGATTTTTTAATTTCTGCAGCATATCTGTGCCGTCTGCATTGTAAACCTCAGCAGATATAGCATCTGCTCATGGTGCCTTGTCACAGGAGCACTGTTTGCCCTTGCTGACTTTGTCCCCAGTGGTGAGAGTGCCTTTGTTGAACTTAACCTGATGTAGGTGAGTGATGGTCTCTTCGTTGATTTAGGGAGGGCAATAGAAGAACTGATTGAAATGTTCAGCCCATCTCTCAAGGATAATCTTTTCTGTCAGAAGCTGGAACCCATCTATCCTGAGGAGTGGGCGGAGCCAGAGGACTGGGGTCCATAGACAGCTTTCGGGGACTCCTAGAAATGCCTGGTGTTGTGAATCTCCATATAAATACTCTTGAATTTTGTCATCCTTCATGCTGAACTACTTGCTGTTAAAATGTGATTTTTGCACAGTGGTTCTGTGATCAGCAGTCAGCAACAAACATGGATTTTTTTTACTCTGATGTTCTGCCTGTTTCTGTCTTGGTGATGGCATAATTAATCGAATGCCAGTGCTTGGAGCGTGGGTGCATCCAAGATTGTGCATCTCATTGTGGATGGGGAGGCGGAATAGGGTGTTGGTGGTGACACAGTAATGGCGACACATGTCTTAAGAAGGAGTAGGCCATTGCTGTTGCATTTCTGCAAGTCTGGTAATCAGTTTCTTCTCTGGCATTGAAGCCCCCGTGGATTAGGATGAGCTTCTCGAACTGTGGAACTGCATAGATGAGGTTGTCTAGCACTTCATAGAACTTGTCCTTTATGTGTTTTGGGTTGGTCATGTTTGTGGCATATGCACTGAACAATGATGCATTCTTATTCTTCCCCAGAGGGAGTTTGAGGGTCATCAGCCAATCGTTGATGCCCAGTGGAAGCTTGGAATGTTTTCTTGCAAGGTGTGATTTGAAGGCAAACCCAATGCCTGCTTCACACTGTTCAGTGCTGTTAGGACTGCTCCAGAAGAAGGTGTAACCACCACCTTGTTCTGCGAGCTGGTCTTTTTTCTTCTAGGCATGTTTAGCTGAGTGCTGCTATGTCCATGTTGTAGAGACTTTGCAACTAGTGCAGTTTTTTTGGCCTTACATAGACCTTGGAGGATGGACAACCACCTACGAATACAAAAGTCTCAATTATGCCGTTGCTAGCAACAACCTTGACAACAAAATAAAATAACAAATTACAAAACAAAAAAAAACAGTAAAGAAAACAAACATGGAAAGATGAATTTAAATGATCAATCCTGAGATAAAGAGGTTAAATATTGGTGGCTTTTCAGAGGTAAAAGGAATTAACGGAATAGAAAAATGATTTGGCAATGCCATGCGATGGATGGGGTTTCCCCCCCCCCCTTATCCTCTCTCCTCTCTCCAGTGCCCTCTGTTTCATGTTGCTTGTAGCACTGGCCCCAGAATAGATATATTACATCTGTTTCTGAAGTTGTTGTCACTTAAGCTTGGCTTAAATCATAATATACAAATTAACAATTTTAAATCTCTTATTAGTGTGTATTGTTTAACATGGTCAAGATATTCAATGTGTTTAGAGTTATTGCATCAATCAAGTCTTGTAATCAACGGAAGGAAAGCTAAAGTATGTGGAGAAAGGATATGTAAGTGGGAGAATGAGGTACCTGGAGGTTGCATTTGTTTTTCAAGATAAATTTTTCTTAGTCAATTAAGCTGCAGATTTGTCCCACTGGAGACACCAGGGATTAGAAATCTTTTAAATTGCTTCTGTTCAACTGGATAGGTGTTCTTTTCTATTTTGTAGCACATGTGCGACATTTATTTACCATGCTCAAACTGCAGTAGTCGGTCATTCTGTTTTGTATTAGATCTATAGTATTGATTTAAATCCCTTCTTTCCCCCTTTGACTGTTATCACCTTCTGATTTGCCCACACTACAGCAATTTCATGGGCCTTCAGACTAAATGTAAGACACAGTGGTTTTTTTATTTGTGTTATTCATACCATGCCAACTTTTTCTGATTTGTGTTCGTAAATAAATGTCAGATACACATTTATTCAGACCCGCACTCCTTTTCAGATGGTTGTGCTAACGCACCATTTATTGTTTGCCGTCTGCTATTTTTTAAAAAAGCATTAAAAAAGTGAATAGACTTCTTAAGCAAGGATAAATGGATGACGTTGTCAACTTTAAGTGCAGCGTTGAGATAATTTAAAATAAACAGATTTGTCAGTTAAATGTGCAAAACTGTAATTAGCTTTTTACTTTTTTGCATGGAATATTGGCGTGGATTTTGTCTTTTAATGCATCTCTAGTAATATTAACTGTTTAATGCTTGCACTTCCTAGTATGGCTTAAATAACGACTAGCTCACTATTATAAGTATTTTATCAAGGACAACAGGGTTTAAATATGTTTCCCTACTACTGATAATAATAGTCAAAATGTACTTTGGTATTGTTTGTGGTCTACCTTCCAGATTCTTTTTTTAGAATTTTTATATGGTTGTGCATCGTTCTGGTGCTACTGTGATACGCTATAGATGCATTGCACTGTATACTCACCGAGTTGGCTGAATGTGGAATGAGGAAGATTCACATCGGGTACTCAAGGCACCAACCGTGCCCCTGAACTGTAGTACTAGCCCAGAAATGCAGCCTAGAAGTAGACAGAAAAGCTTTGTTAATGTCAGTGGCTCATCGTTACAGTTATATCAGGAAAATATTATGCAGAAGTAAAGTTTTATTTAGTTCAAGCATCCAGTAATTCCAGTATTTTGGAATAAATGCTTTAAATAACAGAAATAATGCTGTGACTTTTTTTTAAATTCTAAAACACAAATATTTCAGTGACTGTTCCAATACTTTTGAAAAGAACTGTATTTTACATGTTAACCAATGTCAGTAAAACAGGTTGAACTGCTTGGTTACTTGATTTAGTAAGTTATAAAACACCTCTGCTTGTGGGAGCATTGTTTCCCAACAATGTCCAGCATGATCCATGTAACTGTTATTATTTTTGGATATTAATTATGAAATAAAATGTATAGATATAGTGTAAGTGAATTTTGAGTGCAAACTTTTCTAACTGAAACCATCATTTAATTCATTTTCTTTTTCATTGTCCGGAATAGATCAAGACAATGTTTTCCTGTTCAATAATAATGTCCCATGGGACATTGTGTATGTTTCTCACACTGACTGCAAACTGAATCTCTCATATCTTTCTCAATTTGTATCTGTTTGGGTTCAGTATATAATGCCTATTGTCTTATGTTATACTGTTCCTGTTCTTTCCCCACTAATTTTGGGAATAATTTAGATAGACAGAGAGTTAACAAATAAAAACTCGTCCAATAATACATTGAAGACTTTACTGGCCGGATCGGTCTTTATGTAATCTGTAAACCAAGAATACAAAGAAAAATACAATAATATTAAACATGCTGATCATTAATAATTCTTAACATAAATACAAATTATTACTATTTACTTACAAGATGTATGCCTCCTCAGAATGTATGGACTAAACTAAGTTAGACTGTGAGCTCTGCAATTATACGTGAACTCTGTCACTGAACCATTCTAAGGTTAATGTCACAAATCTCTGTCATGTCATAGTTACCAATTGTTTACTGTATAAACATGACTCAATGCACAAATATATATATTTTTATAGAACTAAGCTCCAAGGCGTGACATTTCTACATACTCTTTATTTTAGTCATTGTTTTTATATGAATCAAATGCACATTATTTTTTATCTTTGTTCAACTTTCAAAAGATTGTGTTTAACAATTGTGTTAATCTTGAATAAAAAGACAAGGTACAGTATGTTATGATGCCTGCGTTGTAGAGTACTCCTATGTGTCAGTTTATCTGTATTGTCAACATATCTGCGTATGGTTGGCAGGTTGTTTATGTGAGTCTTTCTATCCAAGCAGGAGAGAGTGGATAAAGGCATTGAAACAGATGGCTCGAACCTGAGTGGTGTCAGTGCTAAATGTGCATGGGTTGACTTGAGCCGACCTCCTGAGGATGAGGACGATAGCCGCAGCATCTGCATTGGATCACAACCACGCAGGCTGTCTGAGAAAGGTGAGTGTTTTATAACGCTAGTTCCAAACATGTTCGACATGTTTTCACCGATTAGTGAACCCCTGTCTATCTTTGCTTTTGAGAGACATTTCCTCTCTGAATTTTATTTCTAGTTACTTTTCCAGACTTTTGTTGCCCCTTACCATCTTTTTTTGAAAAGCGATGCTTTCAAGTTCGTAATGAACATTGCCCATTAAATTGTGAAATGTCTCAGTTTTACTGTGAATAAAATAAGAAATATGTGGGGGTTGGGGGAATGAAATTTGCAAATCATTGCTTTTTGTGTCCCAACTTCTTTGCCATTTGAGTTGTGTTGTAGGGCAATAGATATCACCATGTTTTACTGATCTGTAAATGTTATTCGATGTTTTTTCTTTTTTTCGGATTTAACTAAATGGCTTTGCGCTTAACAAAACTAGTCAATGGGATTGTATTTCATATGCAGACACCGAACAGATCAGGGAAGCCTTGAGGAAAGGACTGGAGATTAACAGCAAGGCAGTTTTACCCCCTATTAACAGTCAGAGACACCATCAAGACCAGCCTCTGTAAGTAACTTTGGAACATTTGTACAATAAATTTTGATAACTAGTTCCAAAGTGAGTCAACGTGTACATATATAATACTAATATAAACAAAAGTAGTTGGTCTTGGTATAATCTGGTAAATGGCACCTTAATTTAAATTTCCACATCTTGGATCGCAACAATACAATTGTTAATCAACTTTTCCCAGTAGTGATTGTACAATGGGTTAGTCAGAAAATTGATCAGAACTCCAGTGTCTTCTACAACGCTTTTTTTTCACCCATGTCACAGTTCATGTTATGTCGGTTCATTTGTGCCTGTGAAAATTGACTTCCATTTTGCTTAAAAAAGAGCAGTGTGCATTGATTCCTTGTCTGAGAGTGCTTCGGGTGCTGATATTTAAGTCTTGTGAACTGTCTGGTTTTGTCCTTGACAGGTGTGTATGGATATAAACATAAAAATATAGTCATAAATTCAAGAAATTTTGCACATGCATTACACAAGAAGATGCTGGACACTCGTTAAATGCTAATGATACTGATCATGCAGGTGAACTGAATCTGTTTCATACATGAGTTACTGTGGATTATATTTCAAATAAGCCATGGCTGTGCCTATGCAATAATCCCTGACAAAGGTGTGTGTGAGACCCAAATACTTTGCACATATGCAAACAAAATTTGTATCGATACAAATGGGACCCATTAGCCCCTTATCTGATTGGGTCCCTTGAAATATACCTTATGAGTATGAGGAACCACGTCTGATGCAGAAGTGAAAACACCAGTGCAATTGTGGCTTGCAGTCCAGGATATATAATTTTTGACTGAGGGATTATGAAAGCACTGACACGATGACGATGACTGACAGTGTATTGTCTAAATGCAGGTAAATTATGTTCAAAATTATGTATCTTTTTATTAAGTTATTTTTTTATTATTATTTATATAATTATTAATATTGTGTATCTTTTTAAGGTTTTTTCAAATGTATTATGTAGTCTCTTTCAATGCTTTATTCATACTGTGTTCATGTAATTGTGCCATGGAGTAGATATTTTAAATTAACATCTCTTATTTATATGCCATACTTAATTTATTTCTATATCCCTTTGCTGTGCAAAGTTTGTGAACCCTTTTGAATTTTTTATAGTTCTGCCTAAATGTGATCTAAAATATCAGTAGATGAAGAGAACCCATTTAAACAAATGAGAAAAATATTATTATACTTGCGCATTTATTTATTGGGATCCAATATTACATATTTGAGTTGCAAAAGTATGTGAACCTTTTCTTTCAGTATTTGCTGTGACACCGCTGTGCAGCAACAACTGCACTGAAACATTTCCGTTGATCAGTACTGCCCACTGGCTCTAAGGAATTTTAGCCCATTTCTCCATACAGAACAGCTTTAACTCTGGGATGTTGGTGGTTTCCTCACATTAACTTCTCACTTCTGGTCCTTCCACAACATTTAGATTGGATTAAGTTCAGGACAATGACTTGGCAATTACAAAACGTTACCTTTATACTCCTTTAACCATTTTTCAGTAGAACAACTTGTGTATTTAGGATCATTCTGTTGCTGCATGACTCATTTATCTTCAGCCTAATGACATTTTCATTTAGAATTCTCGGATATAATTTAGAATTGATTGTTCAATCAATGATGGCACGCCATCTCGGCACAGATGCAGCAAAACAGGACCAACTATGATAATACCACCAGCATGTTTTACAATTGGAATAAGGTTCTTGTGTTTTCATTTTCCCGAATATAACAAAATTTATATTTTGGTTTCATCTGTCCACTAAACATTCCTCTGATAGCCTTCTGGTTTGTCTGTGTGATCTTGAGGATTTTGTATGCAAATTGCTGAATATTACTGTGCGCTGGTGTAAGATATGCAATAAAAATTTGCCATTGATGATGTAATAGAACAGCGAATATTATTACTTGCCCTTGAGTTAATTAAAAATCATATTTTATCATTAGCGATCTGCTAGCATTTATATGTTGATTTAAACTTACCCCTACTGTATGTACAGGGGTTAGACAATGAACCTGAAACACCTGTCATTTTAGTGTGGGAGGATTCATGGCTAAATTGGACAAGCCTGGTGGCCAATCTTCATTAAT
>JAOUQT010000036.1:9055666-9068956 GCA_025769995.1 Xyliphius kryptos
ACAGCAAGTCTTTGTGATGTATCAAGAGCCACTTTGGGGTGTTTTGGAGGAGCAAGTGAGGAAACGTTTTCCTCCACAAGCATCACGTAGTGACCTGGCCACTATCCTGCAGGAGGAATGGCTTAAAATCCCTCTGACCCATGTGCAAGACTTGTAGGTGTCATTCCCAAGACGAATTGACGCTGTATTGGCCTCAAAAGGAGGCCCTACACCATACTAATATATTATTGTGGTCTAAAACCAGGTGTTTCAGTTCCATTGCCTAACCCCTGTGTGTATGTATCAATCCTGGCTATATATAATATTTAAGGACTAGACTACTGCATTAATTATTCCAGCCAACACAATTGCCTTCTGAAGATATGGATGAATGCATAATTTCTCTATGGCCAAAATGTCTGGGTTACATATTTAATATTAATTTTCAGATATCTCACCTGATTCGCAGACAACGGAACCTGGTTTAAGATCCAGCATCAAGGTGATGTTGGCAATGTCTGTTGTGTAAAGGATCTGGGTTCGGTGGGGCAGATTCACAGTCCATAGTTCTGGCGTGGGATGCAGTACATACACCCATCCACCTTTACTGCAGGTTACTTTCGACCCAAACCGTTTACCAATTAAGTCGGTGGAGTGGCGAATGGCTCCATAGCGGGTCTGTGTTTGTGCACCAGACTCCACTTTGATGGGCATCATGGAATCATGTCCGAGAAAGATGATGACCACATCTCCTTCCTGAATGAGCTCTGAGTACTCCACAAAACTCATGGAACAGGTGTGATTAGCTGAAATATAGGAGATTACATTTTCTGTGATTATAGTTTTTTAAATGAGTTACATAGTTTAAAAACATAGCAGTGACCATAACTTTTAAACACAGTAATCAGTGTAATCAATTATTGTTTGAACTGGAGTTTTTGCAGTGAATAATGAGAAATGTAATGAGTGTCACTCGAAAGAGTAAATTATGTTTTAACTCCTGTTAGGATAAAGCAATCTCACTACATACACTACAAAGACTGATGTGAAATCAATCGAATAAAACAAACCTTTAAGGATTCTCTCAGAGAAATAATAAGGAAACACAACCCATTTAATCCAATTATGAGGCAAATAATTTGGTTAATACACACACACTTACAGAAAAAGATTCTCCAATGGTTCCTCAGGGGATTAAAACATTTCTAATAATGTATAATTATAAAATTATATTTATGGCCTCTTTTAAGTGAATCTTCTGGTGCAAAGAGTGTTCTAGTAATTTATACTACATATTAGCACATTTATAAAATCAGTTGTCCAATTTAATAAGTGAACTGGGACTAGGTGAAAACTGGGACTAGGTGAAAACTGGGACTAGGTGTTACATAGCTGTAAATAAGTATAATAAATGTCCTTTGACAGCTATGCAAGATGCAAGCTGTGGAGTGCTTTATTTTTATAAATTGAATTGAAAATGTTGCATGTCAGAAAAGAAAGCAACCCCTAACGTAACAGAGTGTAATGAAGGCTTCTGGGTTTTCTGGAAAAAAATCAACAAGCATGACAACCAAATTCTCCAGAAGTACTCTCCCAGATTTATCAAAAGACAACAGTACAGTGGTGTAAAAATGTCTAAAGCACAAGCTTATCTTGAACAACATTTTTGTACAAAGAAATATGATGCCTAAGATTTTTACATTTAGATTTTAGTTAATAACGTATATACTTTTGTTATATCTGTTAAATGTTTTTAGATATTGAATATATTTCATTCTTATATGTATTGTTGATGAATATGCATTTATTTATTTCTCTATCATCAAATAATGTCAAATATTTTATGTAAAGATTTTGGACAAAAAAGTTAATGTTTTTTATTTCTCAACCATCACCTTTCACTCAACATACTTTTGTAATGTTAGTATATTACTCCTAGAGTATTTAAATCCTAAAAAAATAAATAGATGTTATTTGTATTATATGTAAAGCATTAATTTACTTAGCTAGTTGGGGTTGTTTGTTTATTGCTTATTTATGTCATTTTAGCATTAATTTGGTATCTTGAAAGACATAATATAAGCTGAATGTATTATCATCATCATCATCATCATCATCAGTTATTCCTAATAAGAACAAATTAAAATGTTTATATTACTACATAAGGTTACAAACATATTATGTAATCCTGGCAGGGGCGATACCATGATCAAGAAGGTGCTTCACCCAGGGCAAGGCTCAGCCATTGCACTCCAGCTATCTGACCCCTGCAAATTCCCCAAATGTGGGAATCTCGACTGAATAATTTGTGGTAGTCTCTGATTTTCGAATCCTAGTAACGCCAAGTCACAGCTAAAGTGCCCTTGGGCAAGGCACCTAACCCCGAGTTTCTCCCCGGGCGCTGTGCAGGGCTGCTAACCGCTCCGGGCACGTGTGCTAACTTCACCAGTGTGTGTATATGTGTGTTTCACTGCACGAATGGGTTAAATGCGGAGGACAAAACCCGCTGTGTGCAAACATAGTGGCAAAATGGATGACTTTCACTTTTCACATTAGACCTACACAGATCAGGAAAATGTGACACATCAGTCTAGTCCTTTTGTAGATCCAGTCACAGTTACATCATGAGCTGACAAAAAATTCGGATGTTCGGTCCGCTTACACCTATCCCACATATGTAGCCAACCATCGCAAGGCGATTACGACGTACGATGTTGACATTATTCCAATCAGTATCCGAGCTAGCAACGCTAACAAACACTGCAGAATCAGGTTCACATTAATAATAACAGAATTTACACAATGTCATTTGCCGCTTGTGTTAATTACAGGTAAACAACTAAGACTCTTACCTTTATATAAAACGGTTTATTTGAGTTTTATGTTATCTGTCGGCAAAAACAATCTCCCCACGTGTTGGTACAGCAACACCAAGCTGCCACTAGCGTGTCGCAAGCAGATGACGTAATGAAAAGCCGACACAGTCACTATGACCTTCCACTGTTAGCCAATAAAATCCAGTTCCATATCGAATTATTATATTTTAATGCATAAATAATTTAACTAGATAGATAGATAGATAGATATGGTGAGTCAAATATTATCTGCAATAAATATTTTAATAATGGAAAATAAAAGCCTGCTGACTGATGGACACAGAGCAGGAAGGTTATATCAGATAATAATAGATAGATATACAATGTAACATTTTATTTTTATAGCATTACTAAATACCTCCTCCAAAGTGCACGCATACTGTACTTGCGAAATCATATTTGACGTCATTTTAAATCTCGGGGTACGTGTCTCTTGCAATCAGCAATCTGCTTTAGATATGTATTTAAGATTTATTTAACCAAAAAATGTCCCATTGAGTTACAATGACTCTCTCAGGGAATCCTGGCCAAGACTGACCGTAATAGTTTCAAATACACATCGGGGATAACAACTGAATACAATCCAAATGAATTAATTAAATTAATTATGCAGTACTGTGATAGACCAATGTACAGTATACGCTGCATTATATATTCTGTCTTTGCTCAGTCTCATACCGATAAACCAATGAATGGACTAATACAAATCTTAACCAATAGGAGCCGCTTCTGCACACTATATAAATATAAAGCCTCCATCCCAAATCCTCACTGAAGCGCAGGATAAGATTGGAGTTCGGATAACGGCAGGGAATTGGTTTGTTTGTGTTAAACCCGTCCGCACCACAGGTAAGATCGTGTAATGTGTATAATCCCAACAAAAATGAAAACGGTTGAATTAGATCGCAATATGAGAATAATCTTGAGGACAACAAAAAAAAAAAGATTCCCTCTTTCTATTTGAACATGACGGATGATGAAGAGTCTTGTTGCTGCTATGCATTTATATTCTTTACGAACTTTGTGTAGATTTTTTTTCCACCTGCGTTTAAGAGCCAGCTATTTACGTAAAAAGAACAACTTTGCTCTCTAGTAGACTATCTTGGACGATTGCGTACGTATACCCTTCTAACCCAGATGTCAGAGCTTGGTTTAACTCTAAATGCCTTCGTTACTACTCGGACAGATTTTGCGCGTGGCCAAATGTCTGTTACAACATGCATGTTAATTTGACCTTGCTACATAGAAAGCATTTGATATCTATCTCATGGACGTTCAATCGTTTCCAGCTATACGCTTATTTTAATAGGATTTCTATTTAAATATATTCAACAAACAACGCTATTATTCATTATTATTTATTAAACATAACGCGCAAGTTTTTGTATTTCTAATCGAGGTTCTAACTTTTTTACGTGACTCGCAGGGATCCACCGCCATGCCTTTCGGAAACACTCACAACCAGCTAAAGATGAAGTACTCGTCCGAATCGGAGTATCCCGACCTCAGCAAACACAACAACCACATGGCAAAAGCTCTGTCCCCCGCCCTATATGAGCGCCTGCGCAGCAAACAGACACCGAGCGGCTTCACGCTGGATGATGTGATTCAGACTGGAGTCGATAATCCAGGTAAAGATGCATTAAATGCCTACCGAGCACAATGCTGTCTGGGAAAGCACAGAATCCCCAGAAGCATTATCCTTACTGACCGGATCAAAACCAGACTGGATCAATAGTTCAGGTGCCTCATGTGTTGTGGAGCAGGTGTGTTGAATGAGGACAGTTTTTGGAGTAGAACACTGTCTTGCATTCCAAGATCCAAATGGATTTAATGTTGTATTCGTTCATATTTATTCTATAGCTCTTTTTACAGTGGATCATTTGTCTTAAAGCAGGTTTACATTATATGATCAATATTTTTACTTTCTATCCTAATGAGCCCAAATTATGTCAATGATATGTACAGACTTACTAAGACCCAGAGATTTCTAAATGACATGAGTATGGACCAGGCAGGTCCAGGACACAGGATCAGGAATAACACACTCATAGGCGTAGCATATATATAACTTTGCAAGGAACTGGACAAGAAGGAGGGCGGGGTTAAAAATTGTTAAATTGTTAGGGTTTGAGTGCAATCAGGTGAGTGTTCTCTTGTAAGACTAGCTATATGGTAACACAGACATGAGGGCTCCCTGATACATACAGTAATGCTACCAGACACTCTGTCATCAACAAAAGATAGTGAGCTATGTGCTGATGGGACATCGTTGACTAAAATTGATTGTCCTAGTGGATTCTGGGACAAACACTTTACATGGTTTTTTATACCTAGGCTATTCAGACTGGCTTCAGATGGTGAATACATTTTATTTACATTTATGGCATTTGGCAGATGCTTTTATCCAGAGCGACTTCCTGTCTTTTCTTCTTGGCCACAGAGCAGTTGAGGGTTATGGGTCTTTCTTAAGGACCCAACAGATGAATCATGCCAATGGTGGGATTTGAACATTTGAACTTCTGATCAGTGATGGAATTTATTAATCATTGCGCTTCCACTTTCCCCGTATAAAAATAGATGGTTTGTTATCTGATGGTAGAAAAGCTATACTGTACAGACTAACCATGCTCCATGAATTAATTATATCTTTAGTGATCTTCATTTGCCCAATTATATTTGCATGTTGGTTTATTATTGTCTTGTACTCTAATTTGATCTTTAGAGATATCTCATCTTTTCACATGTAGATATGATTTCTGTTATTTCCATCATAGGCCACCCCTTCATCATGACGGTGGGCTGTGTGGCAGGAGATGAGGAGACCTATGAGGTATTTAAGGATCTGCTGGACCCAGTCATCGAGGACAGACATGGTGGATACAAACCCACCGATAAACACAAAACAGACCTTAACCCAGACAACCTCAAGGTACCGATATGACTTTATTAAGTTACTAGTTACAGCATGGCTTTAATCAAACAGTTTTTAAAGTTAAAATTTTATGGTGTTTTCTTTTAAGGGTGGTGATGATCTGGATCCCAACTATGTGCTGAGTTCTCGCGTGAGAACAGGCCGGAGCATCCGGGGTTTCTGCCTGCCACCACACTGCAGCCGCGGAGAGAGGAGAGCTATTGAAAAACTCTCTGTTGAAGGTATACAGTAATAGTACCGCACATGATGGCGCCATCTAGTGCTGATTATTTAGGGATTAGGGCAGCAAAGAATGCAAGCTATGATTCTAGCTATGTGCACTAGGATGTCTGTAATACTTTGCCTTTATTGTTGCACTTTATAAGGCATTGTGATTAATTATTTATAAGAATATAATTTATCTTGATGCGATAAAAATATTTTCAAACCTCACACGACTACCAGCAACCACAGAGATTGCTGTATTGTCTTCACTTACCCGTTGTGATTTATTGCAATCTTCTTGATTGAGATGTTGTACATATCAAATAAGCTTGTTTCTGTGGGTTTTATAGCTTAGTGATGCAAGAGTATCCGCCTGATGTGGACCACAACCTGTACAGCAATACATATCAGTATAATGAACCATTAAAATAATGGAAACCTGTATAATATATGTTCACATATGCATTTTATTTTAATGTGTTACTAGGGTAAATGCATACTCATTGCTATAATGGTATACAATGTGAAAGTTTAATTGAATTTCTTTTTAACCTTTGTCTCTGTTTTGTAGCTTTAGGCGCGCTAAGTGGGGATCTGAAAGGGAAATACTATGCTCTGAAAAACATGACTGAAGAAGAACAGCAGCAGCTGATTGATGACCACTTCCTGTTTGACAAACCTGTGTCTCCCCTGCTGCTGGCCTCTGGAATGGCCCGCGATTGGCCTGATGCCAGGGGAATATGGTAAGTGTAGAAGGACCTACAGTGCAGCATTTCTGTCAGATTCATATTTTAAAAACTTATTTGCACATTTTTTGTTTATAAATGTTGTAATTATGTACTGGAATAATTTTTTTTTTAAGGGTTGCCAGGTATCCCAGTTTTTCTGTTTTTTAAGAGTGTGCTTAGAAAAATCGCAATGCAATGATTGTTATAAAATGAGACTCAAAATAAAAAACATTACATGTAATCAAACTTCTCAAATGTGCTTAAGTGTTTTGGAGAAGGAATGAGCGGCAGATGCTTGTATGAATGTTTGTACTGTATATCCGCACCTTTTCATGCTCTCTGCTTAACCACATGATTGTGCACACACTGCAAACCAAGTGTTAATGCACTGCAGGTATATGTGCATAACGCTGCTATCCCCAGCCCTGTCCATGTTATAAAAGTCATGGATGTTATAAAACATTTGTTAGCTAGTGGTAATATTAGTTTTACATTTAATTTGTTAATTCACTCTATTTTTCTGATGGCAATGTATTTTGTTTTTTTAGGCACAATGATAAGAAGACATTTCTTGTTTGGGTGAATGAGGAGGATCACTTGCGTGTCATCTCCATGCAGAAAGGTGGCAACATGAAAGAAGTGTTTAAGCGTTTCTGCACAGGCCTCACCAAGGTAATCTCAATATTTGAGTGAAGTTTGCATGCAGTAAGTATAATGAGATTCACTCAAATTTTATAATATTGTATGTCTTTTATTAAATGCACCTTTGGCTGGCTAAAGTTTTTGGTTACACTACAAGGATAAGACATTTAATGTTCAAATGTTTTTGTTTTTTTTATATTATCTTATTTTTTGCAAATATTCACTCATTTTTTATTTGATGCCTGCAACATGTTCCATAAGATTTGTGACGGAGGCAAAAAAACCAGGTGCACAGTTTAATTTGAAACAGGTTGGTGTCATGCTGATGGCTCAGTCATTCACAAGCAAGGTTGGGGTGAGGTTTACCACTTTGTGAATGACAGTTTAAGAACAACGTTTCTCAATGTGCAGTTATAAGGAATTTGTGGATTTCATCAGCTATAGTGCATAAAGCTTCAGAGAATCTGGAGAAATTTCTGCAAGTAAGTGGCAAGATGAAAGGAAAGATGATGTAACGGTGTTAAATATGCCCCAGTCCCAATATTGGAATGTGTTGTATATTTATATTGAGTGAATATTTGCAAAAAAAAAAAAATCAAGTTTATCCATTTAAACATTAAATATCTTGTTGTAGCGTATTCAACTGAATATGGGATGTAACGGATTTGCAAATCATCCTATTCTGTTTTTTTTATAAGTCTACTGTACAACTATAGAGAATAATTAATGTAATTGTAAATGCTGCTTTCTGACTTGCACCTTTTTAGATTGAGCAGCTATTCAAGAGCAAAGGGCACGAGTTTATGTGGAATGAGCACCTGGGCTATGTGCTTACCTGCCCCTCTAACCTGGGCACAGGGCTGCGTGGTGGTGTGCATGTCAAACTCCCTAATGTAAGTAAGCACAAGATGTTCGAGGAGGTGCTCAAGAGATTACGCCTACAGAAACGTGGAACAGGTAAATTCTCCAAATGAACCCTATACTAGACTAACCAGTCTAAAGCATGCAGATCTGCCCTCTAAAGTCTGAATGCTCCTGGTTGTAGCATGAACACTTATGGCTGTAATGCAATGTACCAGGTGGTGTGGACACTGCAGCGGTGGGTGGCGTGTTCGATATTTCTAATGCTGACCGGCTGGGCTTCTCCGAAGTGGCACTTGTTCAGATGGTGGTTGATGGAGTCAAGCTGCTGGTGGAGATGGAGAAGCGACTTGAGAAAGGCCAGGCCATTGATGACCTCATACCTGCTCAAAAGTAAATCCAGCAACAGTCTTTCTACCTCCTTCAAAATTCCTCTGGTTCCATTCCCACTCCTACAAGGTTAATAAAATAATGTAACTGTATTTAAGACCTCTTGATGGTGACAAAGATTAAAATGCTCTGCCAGATTGTCTGTGTATTGTCTTTTGTTCATATAATAGCATTTAAAACTATTGCAAATTGATGTATAAAGAGAAAGATATCTAAAATTAAAACCTGTATGCGATATTGAATTATTTTAACCTAGATATAAATCAGCATCCAGTTTCTCAAATACTTAACTGAAACATTTTGAGAAGCCATTTATAATTGCTGATCCTGGTACAGTATCTAAAGTGTTCAGTACACGGTGGTTCTAGGATACTTGTGCAATTACTATCATCTTACCAGTGAATTTTGTAATCCATAGTTTTATATATAACAACAATTTAAATGATTTCAAGTATTTGTTTATTTTTTTTATTATTTTGGGACTGCTGTGAAGAAATAAGCCCAAACTACATAGTGGAAGGCAAAATGTGGCATGAGAAGATGCACCAGCAAAAGAGATGACCATGTGATCTATTAAAAATAGAAGATTTAACTATGAATCTGGCAGAGATCCAGAAAGAGTGGTATGAGGCGGGAGCTTCAAAACTACCACATTCAGACTCATCCTGGAGCTGGGCTACAACTGTTGGCTTTCTCATCTGTGGCTTCTACAATACCATCTAAAGACAAAGTGAAAACTGGAGTCCACCCGTCGTAAATCCAGTTGATTGCGCATGATTTGTAAAGGCGTATACACACCTGCCTCTATAAGGTCCTATAGTTGCCAGTTGGTGTCAGAACACAAAACAAGCTAAGAAGTCATAGATTTGTCTATAGATACAGGATTGCATTGAAGGACATATCTGGGGAAAGATGCAGAAACATTTATGAAGTAATAAATGTCCCAGTGAAGGTGATACATTTGCCACTATGTTTTGCACACAGCAGATTTGGTCCTCTGCATTTAACCCATCCGTGCAGTGAAACACACACACAGGTGAAGTGAGCACACATGCCCGGATCAGTAAGCAGCCAGCACAGCGCCCGGGGAGCAACTGGGGGCTAGGTGCCTTGCCCAAGGGCACTTCAGCCATGAATTGTCGGTACTTGCAATTAAACCAGGGACCTTCTGGTTGCAAGGCTGGTTCCTTAAGGACGAGCCTACGAATGAGTACAGAGGCATCCATCATCCGTAAATGGAAGACATTTGGAGATGTTTTGACTCTTCCTAAAGCTGGCTGCCTGGCCAATCTAAGAGATTGGGTAGAAAGGCTTTTGTCAGTTGGGTGACTGTGAAGGATCAGCTTTAACACTGCTGAGAAGAGAACCTTCCAGAAAAACTCTGGAGAGATATGAACATGGCTGTGCACCAACTATCCTCATGAAACCCGATGGCACTTGAGAGGTTCTGCAAAAGAAGAATGGGAGAAACTACTAAAAATATGTGTTTCAAGCTTGTAGCATAATGCAAGGACTTGAGGCTGTAATTTCTGCCAATGGTGATTCAAAATGTATTTAGCAACAGCTATGAATACTTATGTACATGTGATTATTTTTTTGGGTTATTGAGTGTAGAATTTTGAGAAGAAAATGAATTTAATAAATTTTGGAATAAGACTGTAACTTAAAATGCGAAAAAATTGTGTAAGGCTGTGATGTACTGTAATAGATAACCTTCTCTTTGCTGGCTATAGAAATAAAGGCAGTCATGATGTATAACTGTTTTAATATAATCTATAACTGTAACTAATTACATGTAGCCCTTTAAATTACTAGAGCTGTTAGGAATATGAGTATGGAAACAATGTTACTAAACCAAAAGGGTGTATTATTTACACTTGGGTGATGAACATACAAATAAATAAAACTAGTTTCACCTCCGTTTTGCACCATTCACACAGTGAGAACAGATTTAAACTGGGTGGGTCTGGATCACATTCAAGTACAAGCACATTGCTTTAATCACAATCTTAAGTGAGGTGCAGAATAACAAGCTATTTGAAAGCATTTTGGCTCTTGAGATGTTACATGGCCTTTACACACAGGCTGATTAAAACAAAAACTACCTATAGCATTGTAACACTGTCAGAATCTGTGCTCGAGCTCTGGTTTTACACTTTTAGACCACATTTTTACAAGTCTTCACTCTGTGTGTGTGTGTGTGTGTGTGTGTGGGCATGTATTTATATAGTTGTGAGGACCAACTCTTGACAGAAAACCAGCATTGTGAGGGAATTGGGTGTTGTGAGGACTTTTTGGCTGGAAAATGGAAAATTATAATTTTTTTAGTTAAAAGTTCAAGAGCAAAAAATAAAAGGGAAAGGGAAGGCTTAAATTTAGGGTAAGGGCAATATTAATAAGCTACATTACATAATGAAGTCTGTGGATGGTCATCACAATTATATAAAGACATGACTGTGTGTGTGTGTGTCTAGACGTGCAGATATTTAACCAGAAGATTCTAATAAATTCTCTTTTACAGTGATTAGCAACTTGTGAGATAAATTATTGCTTTTAGCAATGTTAAAGTCTACACATTCGAAATAAAGTGGTTCATTAAAATCCCATACATTTGCAAACTGCTACGTTGGTGATTGTACAGCTTTGTTTCTCTATATAGATCTTTAACACTTTCATTGTTTTACATGTATAGATCGTGACATTCAGAGCTTGAGTTCACTGGTAATTTTGGAAGCAATGTTTTTAAAAGCAATGGACGTCCCAGATATCCTCTTGAAGCGGACACCGTTGAGTGCGAGGCGGGGCAGTTTGCAGACCTCCATCTCCCACTGAACAAGGTTGTCAGCATGTCCATCGCTGTTGTCATGGACACAGAGAAGCAGGAAACGTTCACGCTGTTCATAGTCGCAGTTGTTGGCGTCTAGCACTTTGTGGATTTCGTTCATGATGGCGGCTGGCTCCAACCTGCTGGTGGTGTTCATACTCCAGGTGAAACGGAGAGAGCGGGGTTTCCAGTCTTTTCCATCTTTCCCTTCATCTTTTTGCTGATCCCCAGGTACATGGCGACTGAGAGAAGGAATAAAACAATGTAAGAATGAATAGGCAAAGAAGAAAAGTGTTGATAAAGAAACCATTGTTTGGGTAGGGCTGGCTGACAATACTTTGTAATGGCCATATTGCCTTTTTTTGCAGATGACTTCCCAATTGTGTGTTCATTTCTGCATTCATTTTCTATACCCGCTTAATCCTAGTTTAGGGTCACACAGAAGCCAGTGCATACCTGGCAACGAGGGCAAAAACAGCCCTAGACACGGTGCCAATCCAATATAGGACACGCACACATTCACATACTAATGGGCAATTTAGAGACACCAATTAGCCCATCATGCATGCCTTTGGAATGCAGGAGAAAATTGGAGTACCCGGAATAAACCAGCGTGAAAAATACGGGAAGAACATCCAATCTCCACCAAAATTTCCCGAGCCGCTCCCTCCCCGGGGCTCGAACCCGGGATCTTTCTGTGAGGCCGCAGGACTAACCACTCTGACACTACTTGTGAAAGGCTATCTATATAAATCATCTTTAAAAGTAGTGTCTTATGTAAAATAAAAAAATATGTATTACAGTAAAACAGGAAAAAATGTTTATATACATGTATAAAATTTTCACCCAGCCCTAAAAGCCTAGCAATAAGTGAAAAGCAAACACATTTGAAGGGAAAGGGAAATGTTGAAGCATGCAAACATCACAAAAAACACACGCTAAATCACAACAGTACATTAAAAGCCACGTGCAAAAGAAAAGACCACTATGAGACTATAATATTTCTGTGTCCATCAGAGCAAATGTACAGGCCACATTTATGACCATTCAAGTACAGTGTGGTAATAATATGGGTCAGATGAGATACTGCTGAAGTAGACATCAGACAAGTGGAGGGTAGAGGATCTCAAAATCCCTCACCTTGTGCCCTTAAATCTCCTGCTTCTCTCAAACTCGGCTGAGACTCTGTTATTTGATTAGAACACAAAAAAGGAAAGAAAAGAAAAGGACAGCAAGTTTTACAGAACTGGTAAGAACAGGAGAAAGGGGAAATGAGTAAAGGAGGGATTGCAATAAATACATGAAATAAAAAGCAGAGTAAATATTCAAATTTACCAGCGCTCTATATATGATCAGGCAGATGGCAGTGGACATCTATGTCAATAGGTGTGATCATTTTACAGAGCTACCATGCTAGTCTTATCACAATACTTGAGACACCTGATCTTAAGTCATGCTTGGAGGAACCCACTCACCTGTAAACTATGACCCTCCTCCTATTTAATCATTTGACGGGTTTTATCCACATTGCCAGCAGGTGCATAAAGCCAATCGTAGATCATTGAAATATCTAGACCTTTATGTATCTAGTATATCTATTGCCTAAAATCATAGCTTTTAACATCAAAACAATATAAAAGAATGGTACGCATTTAGGACAAGAAGTCGAGAAAGGGAAGGCTGTTAAATATGAGAATTGGTCATGAGAAAGGATAAAATAAGAAAGAATACAGACTTACTAAGAGTCTTTGGCGCAGTGTTGGATGGGGCTGACAGAGTGGGGAGCACAGAAGGAGCCCCAGTCCCTGACTTAGCAGCAGACTGCCGCTTGTTTGGGTCAAAAGTGACCCT
>JAOUQT010000036.1:9081369-9093652 GCA_025769995.1 Xyliphius kryptos
AAATGGGGAGGGGTGGAGAAAGCAATGGCAAACTACTCCACTATACTTGCCAAAATACTTCGTGAATCACGATTCATTAAGTGACCGCGGGTCGGCTACGATTGATCGGGATAATCATCATCATTGCTGGATCCAGGTATCTTTAACCTTAGGCCATGTTTTGTGATAAGAATGGGCTTATTACAGGGTTTTCATTGATGATGTAATGTTAATACTATGGTGTGATGTGAAATTATACAACTCCTCACCTTGTGCCCTCAAATCTCCCGCTTCTCTCAAGCTCGGTTGAGACTCTAAATTTGGTTGAGAAACAAGAGAAGGAAGAAAGAAAACAGTAACAAAGTCAAAGTTGGTTACAAAAGTTCAGAACGAAAAATAAGGGAGGAACATGATGAAATGACAATAAAACAAGGAAAACCACCGGCTCAATATGTTGGACCAAAAGATTTTTTTTTTCCCAAAAGAAAAGTTCAACAACATCCTGCATACGAATATGCACTAAATAATTAAACCAATTGTAATGAAATGTTATGGTTATCCTAAAATCTAATATTCCTTATTCAGTAATACATTTCAAAGTACACTAAATGTTTAAGATAATATTAGTAATCATATAGCTGGTACATATATCTGGTTTCACAATTGATGTGTGAAAAAAAAATGGCAGTGGGCATTTATTTATAAACAGGGACTAAAACATATTATTTTCCTTTTTTGTCATTAGTATTTTATTAGAATAGCACGGTTTCCGTCATCTAAGAGCCCCCTCTTTCCAACAATACAGTAAAAAAAAAAAAACTTCCTAATCTTATACACGCGGAGATGATTGTCCTTTTACATAATATCCAAGCTAATGTCAAAATTAACCGAGGGAATAATTTGTTCCCCTGAGTACACCTTCTAATATGTTGGCAAATATGATTTCCAGCATTATCCCTATCACTCAAATGACAGTACTGCCGTTCAGCTGGTTGCTCCCTGGTGTGTTTTTCTATCAGTCCTGATCATTTTGCTATGTTTTTATATAAATAATGAAAGTACAGAAAGTGCTTGTGAATGAGAGGTGTCTTGAAAAGTGTTGCTTGGTGTTTCTAGAAAATGCTGACAGTGTTAATGTTTCTGACTGAGTTAGGGAGATCATAACAGTGTTGAAAGATTTGGACTGAAAACTGGCACCACATTGAGGTTGAAGCACCAGATAGCAGTCGTCACTAGAGTGCAGTAAGTGAGCTGGAGTGTAACGCTAGAAAATAGAAAGCAGAATAGAGGGAGTAGGTACAAAGATTACCCTGTAAGCCAGATTCAGGGACTTGTACTAAATGCAGACAATTAATGAAAGCCAGTGGAGTGACAATAAGTAAATTTACATGGATTTGCTTGGGTTGGTTAAACGTTATGTGAAAAGCAAAGTTTTGTATCAGTTAAAGAGGCCTGATCATACAAGATGGGAGACTGGCAATGTATTTCAGTAGTCAAACCAGAAACGATTAAGCTAACAGTTTAGTAGCCTTTTAACTCAGGAAACTCAGGTTGTAATGAATTGAGGATTTGATGAAAAAATCTGGAGATCTGATTTTGTGAAATTAGACTTGGAATGACAGGCATTCATTCAAATATGTGACGGGTTGGTAGGGCAGACAGAAAGAGTAATCAAGCAGAAATTGTGTTGTCATCGTGGCAAAGGAAATGTCATCAGAAAAGGCATCAGTATAGCCATGATGTGAGAAACTTCACAGATATGCTTAGTAGAACATTATTTACAGAGTGGCAGCAGTTTACAATTGCATAAGTTTGTATAGAAAAGTGTGAGATGTGTATAAGTAAAGATGTGTATGACTTGTGTTACTAACAAAATTAAGAATTAATATAAAAAGCTTATTTTTGCACAGGCACAACTAAAGTCCAAACCACACTAAACAATGCACATCTTTACTGTTTTAAAGTGTGGTGATATGAATTGTGTATTATGAGCATTTTAAATATGCAACAGTTAGTAGCATTAAATTACATTAAGCAACTTCAAGCAGCTAAAAGGTGAGGAATGAGAAAAAGAAAGATGAATCAGGAAACAAGAACAGAGAAGAGGACAGACTTACTAAGAGCCTTTGGCGCAGAGTTGGAGGGGGCAGACAGGGTGGGGGTCACAGAGGGCACACTTGGCCCTGATTTAACGGCACACTGCCGCTTGTTCGGGTCAAAAGTGACCCTAATAGAGATGGAAAAAAGCAAAAGAGGAAAAGGAATTTTTTTTTTAAAAAAAATCAAAAGAGGAAAAGGAAAAGACAGAGGGAAGAAAAGTAGATAAGATTGAAAGAGCAATATAAACAGAGAAACATTCAACAGTACATTTTGAACCACCGTCCAAGTTTTTGTTTAAAGTTTTAACAAACCCACATAAAGCAGATAATTATGGAAATATAATAATGTTGTAAATAATTAAGACAACAGGCATGATTTGTACAAAAAGGACAACGAATGGAAAACATGAATGAGAAAATGTAAATGAGTAAAAAAAAAAAAAAAAAGTAAAAATAAAGGAAAGACATGACCAAAAAAGTAATTTATGGAAGCTTTTGTTGTTAACATCTGGCCCTGAATGTGAGCAATCACACAGAAAGGGCTTGTGTGTGAAAATGTAAACCACCAAATTTATTTTATGGAGTTTGTATGTTCTCTCCATGTCAGAGCAGGATTCCACCCACAATTCAAAGGACCACAAAAATAGTAACTATACTATAATGTAAAGAGTCTTTAAGACAATGTCAGGTAGTGAAAAACTTCTCCCTCTAGCTGTTGTTACACACCACAAGCCCTGGAGCTTTCAAATCATTTAATGGATTTTGAGCAACCAGCAAAAAATAACGCAAATGCTGTACTAATAATGAACAATGTTATGTTTCAACTCATAGCTGAGTATGAGTTAGCAAAAAGGAATACAGCAAAAGGGCATGATGCACACAGTGAATTACTGTGTAAAAAAAGTTCAGGTCAATTGCTTTCAGCAAAGAAGATTTGATTAGTTGCAATCAGTAGAAGCAAAAAGGGTTTAAGGCTATAATATTAGCATGCAGTTAAAAAATTTAACGCATGCAGGATCCAGTATCAAAATAGACAAAAGGAATCAAAGCAACTTAAAAAAAGCATTAGCTGTTAGTATAATGTTTAGTTTATTAATTATCCCAACAGACTTGAAGGCCTACCTTTTGGTAAATCTGAATGACATGTTTCTACAACACAAAAATATGACAGAGGAGGAAACGTTACACAGATGGAAGAAATGAGGAAAAATTGGCTTTTGAGCCTAAAACATTGATAACAGTGGTTCTAAAAAAACATATTGTGTTTTAGAACATGTAAAGCAGCTTCTGTGATTCAGTCAAGTAACAGGTTGTGTGTATTACCTGCGTGTAAGTTTCGAGGTGAGCTTTGTCAGCAGGTTATTGGTGTTGGCACGCATGCGGGGCTGCGTCGGAGATGTCGGAGGCCCGTTGTATGTTGCAGTGCGCCGCTCCCTCACCTGGCCATGAAAGGTGCTGCGGCTTGCAGTGCCTCGAGGGAAGCGAAGTTTGTCAGACGTGGCAGCATTGCTGATGCTGTGCGTTGAGGCGCCAGGGTTTTGCTGGTCAGGGGATAGAGATGAACTGCAGAAAGATTGAGGAGAAGGAATGCCAGGATGGATTACAAATGCAATTTCATCCTGCTTTATGCTTTTAACAGAAAGCAAACTCTTTAAATCCTGTTACAGATCTGCATGTTTAAGAAAACTTTACATATTACTCCTGACCAAACTGTCAGTGAGGAGAGGTTTTAATAAACTATACCTGTTCTCTTTACCATTCGGGATAACAGACAGGCGCTCTGTGTTGCTCCTGTCACTGCACACGTATGTGTTTCTTCGAGCCATTCCGCTAGCAGGGTTATTCTAAATACCAGAACATAGACTGATCTCAATGCACTGCACACATAATGTAGGACTGAAACATTAAATGCACATATGTAAGCAGTATCTATGCTGTGAGAAAACATTCTCGGCACACCCAAACAAAGGCCCACAGGTCAAACTCACATTGGGAGCAAGGGAGTTGCTCATCTTGCGCTCCGGTATGTCTGCTTTGTTGGGGTTGTTGGCATTGCCCAAGACTGGACTAGTAGGGCTGTGTGATGGAGCCTTACGCACTACAGCCCCAGCATCCTGCTTACTGTCACTGTCTGCAGTGCTGGGAATAACCTTCTTAATATTACTCGAGGTCACATTTGCTGCAACTCCCACTGAGACAGAAGAAAGAGAGAAAATTTTGTTGTAAATGATTGTATTGCTGAGATAACAGTCGGCTGATAGTTAATTAACTGGCATTTGATAATGTCTACTGGAAAATATTGTGATGGATGATGACATTGCAAAATAAAATCTATAAATGTGCAAAAAAAAATTAGCTTAGTTTGCATTTTCCAAGTTGTAGACAAAAGGATTGACACTGCACTTTAGATGGTTTAGACAAAAAGTAACCATTTACAGTTCACATTTAACGATTTTTACATTTGTAAGTGTATTTTACTGCATTTCGTGTGCAGCAAATGGAAAAATTGCCTGTCAGCTCACAAAGAGGATTTTTGCCCCACTGTAACAAAGCATAATGATATTCCATACAGTTTCTCATCTGCTGCACTGCATATAATGATCTCTTGTACAGTAAATACATATGTCATTAATTGTATCTACTGTTTTTACCATTTGGTGTGTAGTGTATTACTCAGACTAATTTGACGAGAAGCTGGTAAATGAATAAGTAACATGGCATTTTTCAGTTAAAATATTTGGAATTTTATGAACTTAATATCCTTTTTTTTCAAATCAGGAGCTTTGTGAGTTTATAATAGGTGTTATAATCAGAGGAGCCCATCATATATAACTGTTTTTATTTCACATATTGTAAGATGGGTCCATCCTTACATTTTAAGATGCAGATGGTGTACATTATTAAGTTTACACTAGGTGCCAGAACGTAAGAGACACCAGAATACCATGTGGGAATTTAATAAATAAACTGATAATTTGGAGATTGTCATGGTTTCTTTGCACTCAGTATCAGTTTTGTTTTTCCCTTGTGTATGATTGCATTTAAAACTACAGCAATGTAATACATGTCTTGATGCTGTATGTAAATATTTAACATTTAGATACACCTTGGTCACTGTAGCGTCGAGCTTTGTGAGTGGATGAGACACTTCTTTGGACTTTTGGGTGAGCTGGTGATTGACCGTTCATCTCACTAGTAGGCTTGTTTTTCACCACAGAAAGATTACTGTTGCTTGAGTCTTTCACGTCCTGTAAATGCACACACATTAATACAATTCAGGGAAAGCACCAATGATTAAAAGTGCTGTAAAACTTCAGAATAAGAATTGGGTACTATCAAATGCTAGAAAAGTTTCTTACCTCACTGGCTTTCCAGTCCAATAAAAGGTATGTGGCTGTGACATCATCATATTTCCTCTTTGATAGGGATTCTTGAATTTCTTCCCTAGTGAAGCCCATGCTAACCATTACATCTGTAACAAACAGTTACACACATTTTCAATGCAAAAAATAAAATAAAATAATGAGGCATTTAAAAAATAATAATAAATACATAAATATGTTATTTAACACAGTGTATATAAATCCTGGGTCGAGAACACTAATGCCTTGTACATTTGTACATTTAAGTTTAAAAAATTTTTAAAGAGCTGTTTAGTTTGATCTGGTATGCTAAAGCAGGAAAACCCAAAAATGACAAAAAAATTACAGGGAGAGTTCACATTTAATGTCTAACATTAACACTAGTCCACAGTTATGCAATTAGGGTGTATGCTTTCTAATGCAATTTAAATACACAATAAACTATACATAAAAACATACACATGTATTAAATAGAAAATTAATTATTGTTTTTTTGACTAATGTTTCTTTAGCATGCTCTTTTTATGTTCTTTGAAACATGGATTTTTTAAATCCAAGCCCTTATTTAATATATAAAGCTTATGAAAAGGGTACAGCATTTTCCCTAAATCCTCTAAGGAATCTTCCTTTTTCGATGCAAGCTAAAATAAAACCTCTTTACTTTGATGTTTTTTGTGCTCAGTGAGTTTTTTGTAAACTGGAGTTTGTCTTGTATGAGCTAAACAGTGTGTAGATGATTATCTTTGCAGTTGTAAATGGCTGCCGAGCTCAGGAGGAAAGCCTCAGTTAAGAGCGAGACGGAAATATCCTGTAGGTGTATGCGGTTATAAAGACAGACATTGCTTGCTTTCCCACAGAACCTGGCAGGCGGATAAGAATCAGACAGCTGTGTAAGGACTCAACATTGCTCCCACTCTCTGTATGCTTTGCTGTATTACTGACTCTTATGATCATACTAAGGCTACTTGAGCAGTTTAACAAATGTAATAAGAAACAAAAAAGTAGATGCTATGAATAAAGAGAACAAAAACCTAGTCATATTAGAAAAAAATAATGCTTCCAATCTTCCAAGCTGGCATTCTTTCAATCATGTGATTTAATTGGGGGAAGTCCTGCAAATAATGCTAAATGCCTTGCAGGATAAAATCTCCTGTTCTAACAACAATCAAGCAGTTGCTATTTGTGAGGACACACCTATTCTCTTTTGACTAGAGATGTCAATCTCTGGCTCGATGTAGGGTTTCAGTTCCTCTTCCTCCCACCCTGTGTTGATCCACTGATCCTTCATTATTTGCTGGAATAGAAAACAAAATTTAATTGTATAAAATGTAAAAAAAAATGTGTAAAAATAAAATCCATCAACGATGCCTTAAAAAAAATAAAAATATAATAAAATAAAAAAGACTTGGTTAGCACATTTGCTTCTCAGAACTGGGGATTCCTGGATCGAATCCCAAGCTGGGTGGAGTTTCCATGTTCTCCCAGTGTCTGCGCGGCTCTCCTCCGGATTCTCCGGTTTTCCCCCACAGATTGCCCCGTATAGTGTGTGTATGTGAGTGTGGCTGTGTAAATGAGTGCGTGCCCAGCGATGGATGGGCGCCCTGTCCTGGGAGTATCTCTAGTATCTAGAGATAATAAATTAATAAAAGCTACCCCTATTTTTTTGTAGGTTAACAGCTTATATAAGTATTTGAGGTACCAATGCACTTTAATTGATTACAAGTTAATGATTCAGGTATTGCCAGAAAGAGACATTATTGAGAAAAAAAAACACAAATAAAGGTTTAAAATCTGGTATGAAAATGTAATTGCTTTAATAAAATAAATGACAGATATTCGCTGACATATGGCAAGAATTTTTAAACGGACACTTAAGACTAAAAAGAGAAAAGATAGAATGTGCAGCCAAAGTCAACACTCCCATAACACTTTAATAATTGAAGCAGCAGAGCAGATTTCTTGTGTACTTGTTTGCTTTGCAGAAAATGTGTACACTGCGGTATACAATATTCATCAGTCCCTCAAATGACAGAGCTTCAAGATTAAAGTGAAATTCAGAGGAGGTCGTAAAAAAAAAAAAAGAAGAATTAAAGTAAATAAAACAATTGTGACCAACCTCAAGAGTTCCTCTCTTGGCAGGGTTGAGCACCAGGAAACGTTTAAGAAGATTCTCACAGTCAGTGGACATATAGAAGGGTATTCTGTATTTACCTCTCAGCACACGCTCCCGTAACTCCTACAAATAAACACATTGATGTAAATATGCATTCAACCATGAAAGTGATTATTACTCTACTTTTGTTTACCACAGTTGAGGCCAAAAGTTTAAATAACTCTCAGCTAAAGACTTTTAAGTGTTTAACTGTTAAGCAGTTGGACTTAAAAAGGTATTAAGTATTATAAGGAGAATGTGCAAAACTACTCAAAATGCTTCCATAATAAAAACCTGAAATGAATATGTCTTATAAGGAATCACTTTTTAAGAATACATCTTGGTGTAGAGGTGGTGTAGAGGTGGTGTAGAGGTTATCATGACTGTTTCCCCTGAAGTTTCCATGTGGGTTTTCTCCCACAGTTCAAAAACATGGATTTAAGGTGAATTGGTTGTTCTAAATTGCCCATTTATAGCGTGAGTGTGACTAGCAATAGATTTACACCCTGTCATGGATGTATCTGCCCAGCACCTCCATGACCATAGTAGAGGATTAATGATTTATGAAATTTAATTCATACCAATATTACCCAACAGTGATATGAAACTACATGGAAGGCCTGAGCATGTATTTCTCTACAGCTGCATGTTAACATTTGGCTTCAACTTTGCTCTTAATCACTATAACTAGAACAGGAAAAGAAGCTCACACCTTAAGGTTCTGGCCATCAAACGGCAGTGATCCGCTAACCAAGGTGTAGAGAATAACTCCTAGACTCCAGACATCCACCTCTGGCCCATCATACTTCTTACCCTGAAATAACTCAGGAGCAGCATAGGGAGGACTGCCACAGAATGTGTCCAATTTATTCCCAACAGTAAACTCATTACTAAAGCCAAAATCTGCTATCTTAATGTTCATATCAGCATCAAGGAGCAGGTTTTCAGCCTAGGGAAGAACAAAAAAATAAAGTGATTAATCCAACTTTTTACATATGACCTAATTTATTTCATCTCTAAAACCATGTTTGGGGGGGGGGACCTTATGACGTGGTCACACCAAAACTACAGAACTGGGTGTGTGGTAATAGTTTCAGTAAGAGTGCAGGCCAGAGCACAGCCCCCACACTACACAAGTGGCAGCACAAAGGCATCAGTTGTTTGTGGTACCTATTTAATGTAGCTCTAATAAAAGTAGAAACAGATTAGATAAAACTCCTGACTTACAAAATTGTGTAGTACACTGATTTTACACAGGAAATTCCAGTATATGCATGAACACTCTGGAAGAAGAGAGCCACATGTTTTTGCCTGTGGTGATATTAAATAATAAACCATGAAGTTGTGTAAGGATCCAGCTAATAATAACTTGTAAGATCAAAGTTGTTGCATTCCACTGAATACCACTTTAAAGACAAAGAGCATCTTATCAGTAGCAGTGTAGCTGTTTTTTTCCTGAACTGCACTGTTTCATTTGTATAGATGCACTCAGTGTCCAGCCCTCGATCTGCTCTCATGGATTATTCATGGCACACTGAAGTGAAGCCAGAGTGTCAGTGTGACCAATTTATATAACGAGTCTGTTCTAAACAAAACAGCCTGAAATATCCTTCTTGCAACACGAACAGATATCTGTCAGCCATTTCATATCTAAAATGAAAGCGACCGAGGACACGTTGTTACTGTTTCCACCCTAAATAAGGTGTTTTCCCACCAGGTACAAGGATTTGAGGCTGTTCCCTGCAATCATTTTGAAACTGCAACAGATCCTAGTTAATACATTTTTTTAAGCAAACCTTGAACTTTAAGCCCAATACAATTTAAAACAATTCAACAAAAAATCCTGAATCTAGTCTTACCTTCAAGTCTCTATGAACAATGTGCTTCTGATGGCAATACTGTACGGCAGAAACAATCTGAAATGAAAAATTATTTTCATATTATACAGTGAAACTACAAAATTTCATTCCCTTCAAAACCATAAGTTATATATTTGTTTTCAAATCTGCATTTCCTGGTCAGGGTAGCAGGAGGTGCTGGAAAACCAGCAGTTTATACACAATATTTTAACATGAATATGATTAAGTGGATATCACTAAATTAACGGTCATTTAAGAATCTCACTAAATCTATGAGCATAGTTCTTGCACAGCTTCAAGTCTCAAAAATCAGTTATTTAACCAAATGATAAAGTGCCACAAAAAACTGCAAGTTTTTGTGTCATTTAAATGAGTTTAGTCCCAGTACTTCTTGCCTAATTAGTTACTTTGGTCTTAAAAGGACTGGCACTTGTTATGCAGGAATAACAATTACTGCAATTACTGTAGATCATTTAGTTTGAACATAAAAAACAACCCTAACTCATATACTCATCATGACGTTAAGCACTGAACTACCGCTCAAACCTATATTAACATTTTTTTTTTAAATCCACTATTATATTATTATACGTTACTGCAAACTAGTTATCTAAATAACAATTATATTACAACAGATGCCTTCATTTCAGCCCATCAGGACAACAAATCTTTGTGTGATTCAGGGGCATCAACAATTTTATCATGTTGCCTGATAAGAGGTTGAACATGCAAAGAAACTGGTTCTGTGTTTATTAAGGGGTCACAGTGGTACAGTGGTTAGCACTTCCACTTTACAGCATGAAGGTCCTGTATTCAACTTCCAGGTGTGTTTTAAGAGATTTTAGCTTCACAGCCTTTTGCCAAAAAGAATGATGGAACAGGTTTTAGCATTCCTTGTGAAGCTTATCAAGACAAGCAGTTTTAAAGAATAGGAATAAATGACTGAATTAATATGATCATAAAAAGTTAAAAAGATAATAAAAAATAAAAAAGATAATATGAAGATAAAAAGGCAGGTTTGTGTTGCCAAGGCTCCCGTCTGTGTGCAAGGGTGCGAATGTAAACTGTTCTGCAGGAAGAAGTTGCCACTGCACCTGTCTAAATTTAGCTCTGGCCTCTTTCTCCTTCATCCTGCCATGAGTAACAAGGTAATCAAACACTTCACCTGCACAACACAGAAAAGCAATGAAATAAGTTTACCACAAGCTCACATAACAGACTAAAGTATATAGTCAGAAACAAGCTTTGTGTGTTTGTGCATTTACCTCCACTAGCATATTCCATCACAAGATAAAGAGTCCTGTCAGTTTCAATCACCTCAAACAACTTTACTGCAAAAAGGTTAAGATGTAGCGAAGAGAAGAAAACAATATTATTTGTATGACTACTGTAATTTAAAAAATGAAAAAACAGTAATGACAACATCCTCTTTAAAATAAAACAATGT
Organism: Xyliphius kryptos; assembly: GCA_025769995.1. Taxonomy (NCBI): domain Eukaryota; kingdom Metazoa; phylum Chordata; class Actinopteri; order Siluriformes; family Aspredinidae; genus Xyliphius; species Xyliphius kryptos. The sequence goes on from JAOUQT010000036.1 coordinate 9,092,268, forward strand.
AATAGTTAAAAATTCAGACCAGTTAGTTAAAAACTCAGACCAGAACATGGTACATACAGCATGTTAGTTATTATTATTACTTATGTAGGCATTTACATTGCTATGTCACTTATCAGTAAAGGAGTTTCTAAAAAAAAATGTAAAGTGGCATTACTATGTGTCTGATCAAGCTGCTCACCATTTTATTCAAAAATACTAAAACATAAAAAGCTAATTAAAGGACTTCTTTACATGGATTAATCAGGCTGTTGTTATAAAAAAGGAGGAACAACAGCTTAATATTTTCTACTTACCGATATTTGGGTGGTTTAACATCTTCATTATTCTGACCTCCCTGCAGAGCTGTTGGAGAAAAAAAAAACAGGGTAATGCTACTGCGATGCGGAAATGACACGGTCTACACTGATCGTGTTTCCAAAGGCGCTATGGACTCAGAGCGGGAGTGTGGGAGACACCTCAGGGACAGGGCTCACATTCTGTCCATCTTAAATTAACAGGAGTTTAGAGTTTTGTGTTTTCAAAACCCAAAAAAAGTTAAAGTCAGTTTTAGTGTCATAGTTTACCAATGACACAGGCTGAAAAAGGCAGCAGCATACCACTTTCTGTATTTAAATTTATAAATTATGCTTAGATTCTAAATTATTCCAAGAAAAACAGCAAATAGTACATTTAGTAATCGTATGTGTTACTAGGATTGGTACCAACTATATAATATAAACTATATAAAACTTGGTTAATAAAAATCCTGGATCTGCTGCTTACCTAGTAAACAGTGAAATAACCTGTATATTTAATACTTACTTCCTACATAATTAAAGAGACAGACCCTTTGTAACGTACACCATGTCTATTATACGGGTGATATTGATAAAACAAATCAATCAAAGATGGTGCAAAAGCATAAGAAAGTGTTCAGTGATCTACCAAGGTGCACTGTGTGATCGACAGGTCGATTGACATATTGGGCACGCCTGTGCAAGAATATCGATTAATGTGTTTTTACTGCCACCTTTTTGTCTTCCTATTTTTAACACATGTAAATATAATACCTACCCAAAAGCGGCGGCTGGCGCTTCCTCACTAATAGCTTTCAATTTCCCTTGAATTTTTGGATTCTCAATGAAAGACAAATAATTTCCTTATTGCTTCATCTAAAATTTAGTTGTTTATATAAAATAAAAACATAATTGTGAGTATTGGATCAAATTTAATTGTATTCGATTGGCTCATATTGGTAAACTCAGTAGTTTGTTGTAGGGTATGTATTTCATTCATTCATTCATTATCTTCCGCTTATTCCTTATATGGGGAAGGGGGGGGGGGTTCCCCATGCCCATCCAGGGGAGAACGTCTCGGGCGCTGGGCAGATACACCCAGGACAGGGC
>JAOUQT010000036.1:9234005-9266342 GCA_025769995.1 Xyliphius kryptos
GACTTCACGAAAATGTCCAGTATCAGTCCTTGAGGGAGCTAATTAAATTTGGTGCACTTATATATTGAGAGGGGGTTCTATAATGGCTAACTGGAGATTTTTCGGCTATTAATTTTCTTTAAAATAACAATATTAATGAACTAATATTTTGTTCCAGATTTCCACGCACCACTACCGTATTAGTGTCAACAGCACATATGAACTTTAGCTTAATTGTAGAACTACATATGTTTTTTCTGCTAAGCAAAATATTAGGTATTCTCTATTACACTGTCAGAGAGGATGGACTATTTTTTTTGCCCATAAGTGTGCGTGTATACATTTCCCTCTGTTTATTTGCCCTTCTTTTTAACAATAATGAGGCACCGAGGGAGAAAGGATCGGGATGTGACTTAAATTATATAAATTTAATTTATAAATTGAATTCTAGAACAACAGAAAAAGTGGTTAGTTCTAAAATGTATAATGTTTCTTTAATCACTAATTGTACACTATTTTTTTTCCAGAGGAAAATTCCCACTCTGTCTTGTAATATTTCATGCTACATAGCTATACACAGAATAGAACGGGTCATAGCATTTGCTCTGCCACTTAACTTTTACTGTTTTATTCATAAGCCACTGGGTTTTTAGGTGATGTTGATGTTTCTATTATGATTAAAGGTAAACCACCTGCCCACTTTAAGTTGTTTCGCAAATGCCAATTCATTTTGTAGCATTTATCAAGATGGCATATAACTATTTAAATATTTTACTAACATAACCAAAACCACTTCAGATATCAGTATCTAAAAATATGGTGAGAATTGACAGGTTGTGGTGATTGTCTTCAGGCCTTGTGGAAAAAAATCATTTTTGCAATCTCGTTTAACTTTACGCCCAAAATGAAACACTGAACATATAGTAGCATTAAATTTTGAAAATTAAGAGTATATATTAATAAATGAACATTTTTAGACTTATGTCTGCAGGCGAAGTGTGTACGCTATTTGAAATCTAAGACTTCAGAGTAACTAACACATGAGCTGTAGTGCTGCAGTATAGAAGTGTGTGTGTGTACTGTATAAAAGTGGACTTCTACTCTAAGTTTAGCCAGTTGTGTTTGGTCAATTATACAAACTCCTCCCATGTTCATATTCCCACCAGTGATAGTTTTAGAGTTTGTTTTAGAATTAACACATTGTGTAGTTAACATCTGGTGCCACCAGCAATATGTATAGTTTGATTCAGCTTTGTTTTCCAAACGGTGGGACAATAAATAACATTGCTGTTTGTAAAATATTGTCTGCAGTTCATTGAAACATCTTTAAGGGGTTATATCATACAGCTTGCTTCTAATTAAATTCATTCAGTTTCTGTGTGTGGTGTTGTCATAAATACAGTGAGTGGGTGGTTGTGGTTTGTCCATCACAAGTCCAATTACTTTTTCTCAGGAATACAATTTCAAGTACTTTTGCTTTTAAAAAATGCTACGATGGGAATCAACATGGTTGTAACTGTAACCCTGATGAACAGTCTGTGCATTTATACATGTTAACTTTAAAAAAAGGTGGCAATTTCCTCTGTGCCAGGGAGGAGATGGAGCAACAACTATCACAAATGAAGGCTCAACTCAATACAGCTCAGCAGAATCTGCTGCATCAGTTACATAGTGAGCAAACCCATCTGCAGGAGCAGACTGAGCGGCACAAAAAGGAAGTAGGTGAATGGGAGGCTAGAGTTCAGAAACTTCAGGAGGAGGTCCAGAAGGACCAACTCGTCAGTGAGGGGCGCTTGGAGGAGATACAGGTTCAGATTTATAACAGTGCTGCTATGGAGAAAAAGGAAGTGGAATCACAGCATCAGGAGGAGATCGAACAACTGAAGCAGTGTGTTTGCATGATGCAGGCTGAGGTGGAGCTACAGTCTAGAGCCAAAGAGGAATCAGTCATACTCCAGAGACAACTAGAAGAGAAACTGGAAGAAATGTGTGTTCAACTTGAAGACAACATGGTTTCAATGAAGGCCCAGGATGCACTCGTCCATAATCTAACCGTTGAACTGCATGCCAAAGAGCTGGAGATAGGCATGAAGAATGAAGGTGAGCAAAAGCTTCTCAGTAAGGTATCTCAACTAGAGCGCCAGCTGCAGTGTGAACACGAAAAGAAACTTTCTCAACAAAAAGTTGCGAAAAACACAGAGGAAGGACTACTTAATCAATTATCTAAACTTGAAAAAAGAATGTTGAAGGATAAAGAAAGAGAACAAGGTCTGCTCAATGAACTTTATCAGCTTGGACAGGAGCTAGAACATTTAAGAACTGAATCTGAGACACTACAAAAGGAAAAAGAGGAAATCCAGGACACCTGTAATAATATGTCTGCTGCATTGTCCCACCTTCAAACTCAGCTTGACAAACAAAACAATGAACTTAACCAGCTTAGAGACAACTTGAAGAAAACGCTGATTTATAGAGATGATGATTTATCCAACTCTACTTCTGAACTCAAACTGGTGGAAATGAACAAAAAACAGTTTATTGAGGAAATGATGAGTCAAAGGCTTGTAATTAAGGACCTTCAGATACAGCTTCAGAGGCTCACTGAGGAATGGGACCACTTGAATGAGGATGTACAAAAACTGCAGAATGATTTATGCCAGGAGAAAAACACAGTTTCTCAGCTTCAGGCACTCTTGCGCGTGGAAGAAGAGGCAAAGTGCCTCCTACAGCAAGAAAATTCAGGATATAGGCATCTTTCAGATCAGTTATCTGCTCAGATCATGGAAATGGAGGCAGAGTCAACTAAGCTCTTGGAAGATCAAGAGGCAATAAGACTAGAGCTGCAGCTCAGAGACGGTCATGTGCTGGATCTCAGGACTGAGCTAGATGCCAAAGCCAACGAGATTAACTTGCTCTGTAATGAGGTACAACAAAAAATGATTTTGTTGGGAAATAATCTTGTGGAAGACAATAGTTTATTTAATGAGGTACATTTTACTAGTTTGTTGAAAGACAAGGACAAAGAACTGGGTCTTTTACAAGAAAAGACTGACAGTACTTCGAATCAGCTTCAGCAATCACTGATTAATTCTCAGACAGAAATTCAGCATGTAAAGGAGGCATTTGAGCAGGAAAAGGCCCAGATGAAGGAGCGGTTGCTGGAGATGGAGAAGTTGGTCATTGCTCTTGAAACAGTGATGGACCCAGCCAGTCCACAAAGGTTTGTGGCACTCGGCCTGGTAGTAAAAACATAAGACTGAAAGCTGAAAATTGTTGTTGCCTTGATTGCTGTGTTGCTTCTCCAACATGGATGCCAGTGTCAAATGTAGTTTCTCACAAGTCTATTCTCATTTCTTATTATTGAATGAAAATCTTTTTAACTCATCCGATATTAATAATCAGTAACAACTATTTTATTCTTGCCTGCATTCTACTAATTGTTGCATTGCATTATTGTTAAATTGCATGACTAAATTAATGCACTCTTCATAAGTAAAATGATGAACATTGCATCCTCTCACAACTAATCAATGTAGATTCTGAGCTGTTTGTGTCTATATTAAATACTGAATACTATATGTTTCTGAAGTAAGTGTTGTTACTTTTACACAGGACCAAACTTGATGAGGTTTATTCTGAAAACAATGCCCTGAAAGACAGATTGGCTGTTTTACACCAAGACGTAATACAACTTGAGGAGGAGGTCAGCAAGAAAAAGTAAGCAGACTGATTCATTTGTGTAACCTCTTAAGGAACCACAAATTCAACCATGCTTACCATTTTAAGAGAGCCTAAAAAATTAAATTTTCAAGCTATTTTCTTTTTGTTCAGAAAAATACAGCTCAAATTTCTCAAATGATAATCATTACAATACATTTTAGAATTGTGGTCCCATGTCCTTTTAATCAGCCTAAAATAACTAAGCTACACAAAAATCAATGCACTTGTTTCTAAGTCACAAAACAATTATTCAAGTATTTTGAATTGTGGGATTTTTTTTTAGCAAGGAACTTGCTGGGATGGAAAATGGATACATCAAGGTTCAAGAAGAACTGGCGAGATTACATGAAGAGGTGAAAATCTTTATAAAGAAGTCAATAGACAAATTAATTTCTGTTCAACTTACAAGTTTGTTTTTGTTTTTTTACTAAAAGAACTCTAATGCTCGAGAGGAGGTTCTGGAGTTGAGCTCCAGAAATTTGTGTCTTAGCAACGAGAATGCAAAGCTAAATTCTTGCCTCCAATCTGAGCAAGAACAAGTGCAAATGTTGACTAAAAAGGTTGAGCAAGTCTGTCGAGAGCAAGACGAGACGGCTAATTTTATCAAACAGCTCAGAGAAAGATCTAGTCAGCTAGAAAAAGAAAAGCTACTCCTGAAAACTACAGAGCACGATGAAAAAAATCTTCTAGAAACAGAACTCAGAAAAGCCACAGATAAGGTAAGAACAATTGACTAAGCCACAGGTTGGCACTCTGAGGGTCTTAAGTTAAATCAGGCTTATTGGGCCCTTTCTATTGGTTCTCAGAATTTAAAATTTCTAATAGTATACATTTAAAATTATTAACAGTAATGCTTATTATTTTAGTAATATGCTAGTGTGGCTATGGTAGAAAGGATTAATGCGGTAAAATATTTTTGCCAGAGGCAGACAAATTTATTAGACAAAAGTATTTTGACTCAAAGCATATGTTTAACTCGTCTAACTCTAAAGATGAACTAAAACAAATATTTTCACACGAGGCAGTTTTTCCCCCAAAATTTTTTGCGACTTAGGTATAGGTTTTAGGTTTTTCACATTTATATATAAAATAAATAGAAAAAACTTGGCTTCACTTAAAATGACCTAGCAAAACAAAATGGTGATTTGAAAGTTTTGATGTCTGTCTTGTTTTGCAGTCAAAATTGAGATTTTACATTATCGGAAATGTATTTACATCATGTGGTATAAATGCAAGGTGGTCAAAAAGTTTGTAATGACAAAGTGATGCATAGTAACTAAAAGTAAATAGTACTTTTAATTAACTTTTAAATAGACAAAGTAAATAAAAGGCAAGTTATGCTTGGAGGTGAAGTATTTTTATAGCTAATGTTTCTAATTAAAAATGTATTTAAATTTACATCTGTTTACGAGCATGTCACTTTAAATGGAGAACTCGGTTAACATGGACAGAGAGTTCAGTTACCTTGTGCAATTTTTATTTTATTTTATTTGGCCTCAGAGCAAAATGATCTCAGGTTCAATACTCAGTTAGGGGGAGCAAACTTTTTTTTCTTGTTTGGAAATGAACGTTGTTGTAGTTAAATTTATCAACTAATGTATGAGCTATTGCAAATTTTAAATTGTCTGTCAACATGTTTAAATTGACAGCTTCAACGTTTGACAAATGTCGAGTCTGCCTTGACCAACATAACCCTAAAAAATCAGGTGCTACATGAGGAGAAGGATGACTTGATTAAGGATTTAGAAAGTAAAAACAAGAAGGTAAGTTACCTATGTCATAAGGTACAGTATATACACTGCTCAAAAATAAAGGAAACACTTAAACAACACAATGTAAATCCAAGTCAACCACATTTATGTGAACTCAACCTGGAGAGACCATCCGCCGCCTCATGCCCAGGCGTTGTAGGGATGTCATACAGGCTAGGATGTGTTCTTTTTATGTTCCCTTCATTTTTTAGCAGTGTATTTTGTATGTTTTTGTACTCAATCATGTCCATTTGTTAGCTTAAAAATCTTCAAGAGTGTGTCAAAACACTGGAAGTGAAAATAGCAGAGCTCCAATCCCAGCTTGACATAATGTTTAAAGAGAAGGATATTCACATTCAGGAGATGTCCACACAGCACAAACTTCTAAAAGAATCTCAAGACAAGGTGTGTAATAACTTTTCTGTAGGTCATTTTCTGTAGGTTTTATTCATTTTTGTTTAATAATAATATAAGAAACAAAAATCTTTTAAATGCAAATGTTTATTTTTTCAAAAGGTTCTAGAGTTTGAAGCAAATTTTTGTGAACTTGTTAAAGAGAAGCAGCAGTTGCCGCTGGTTCACAAAGTAGAAGAGGAGGTCACATTAAGCGCCCTACAGGAACAGCTGAGATTTGTGCAGGAACACAATCAAGAGCTTCTTAACATGGTGAGTTACTCTGCAATATGTAGCGTTTTAAAGTTTAGTCAAAATATATGAAGCAAGGTCTCCAGCCACCAAGCTATTGCAAATTTTATAAATGTGCAAAAAAAATTCTAAAATCTGAAGAAAAAACACACAAATACTACAACAGTAGTTTCAGTCCTGATTAAAGAGATTGCAAATAATTGTAAACAAAAAAAGTTTCTTTGATAAGTAGTAAATAAAAACACAACTTAATTTGTAGTTTTTTTGTATTGTAAATATTGTGGTATAGTGCCTGAAGCTGCCTTGGTTCAGTAGTCCTAAACAGTCTTCTCTGTTTTTTTTCCCCCCCCCCTCAATGTGATTTACTTCATTTGCTGCAATCTCCACCAGGAATTAATAAAGTATTTTGATTCTACTCTAGTGTCTATTCTCCCGCAGTCCAAAGACATGTAGATTAAATGAATTGGCGATACAAAATTTCCCATGTGTAACATTGTGTTTGTGCATCCACTTTGTACCGGACTGGCAACCTGCACTGGGTGTTACTGTTGGTTTTAACTTCAACATACCCAAGTTCACATTATGAACATAATTTAAAGAATGTATATAAAGATAAAGGTTATATGGTATTATTTGGTGTTTGAGATACAGTAGTATTACCCTATATAGTATGTTTGGTTGAAAGACAAATATAAAAGTGAAAAAAAGTGAATGAAGATCAATAATAAGACAATAACATACATTAATACCACTGAATACTAATAATGAATTTTGTGCTTGGACGAAGTTACATTATAATTGTAAAACTACATTGTGGCCTTATGTTAGTCTTTAGTTAAGTCAGATTTATATGTCCCAGCAAATCAGGTGCATCAGAATGAGATTTATTTTGGCAAGTATGTTACACACACATACACACCATGCACTAGTAACATGAAGTAATCTACTGTTCTAGTCACAGCCAACGAATTGGATCCTGTAAATGATATTAAGGCTGATTAACAGATTACACTTATTGTGAGAAAAACGAGTACAGAACTAAAATAAAACTTGTGTTGCTTATATAAGTTTTACCCATGGGTTTTGTTTATTTGTAGGTTAAAGACTCTGAGACTAAGCTGCACTCTAAGGAGTTGGAAGTTCAAAAATTAAGGAAAAAACATGCTGAACTGGAAACTGCCAATCACAAGGCAGAGGAACAGGTATGACCTTTCTTTTTGGACCCCCCTCCCAATTCAGTCTGTGTAGGTTTAAATCATCTGCAGATGACTAATAAAGCAGCTTCCAGAAAGCACCAGACATCTCACAAAAAATCTCAGTTTAAAATGAACCAGTAGAATTAAGTGATCTTGTGAACTACATTAGTAAGATATCACTGGAGCAGGTGATTGCAGTTTTAATGAGCATATTTCTTTTATAACATTTATAAGCCTTAACAAAAATCGGTGATGGTTGACAGGTTTTAAGAGCAAATACTGCTCTGTCTTTGAGCCGGGCTCAGCACGTTCGTGAAGTGCAGAAGTTACAAGAAATTAGTGGAAGCAGCACCCAGGCACAGCTGATGCAAGTAAATACTCAGTTGACTGAGCAGCAGAATAAAATACAGCAGCTGGAGCAGCAACTCTGTTCTCAGATCCAGCAGGCCCGAATGCAGCTCAGCCTTCAGCAGGTACCCCTATGATATATTTACACCATATTAAATCACTGATTCTTATTCTTTAAATGAACATGATGTCACAGTTGAAATTTAAGAATTTACTTCAGATGGTCATATCTCTTTGCCTCAAACCTGTTTCTGTATCAAAGCCAGTTTTACTATCTTATCAATGTGGATTCATCAAAGATTTAATAAACACCAGACAACACAATCATCAACAAGTCTTATATGAAGTGTCAATTTAAGTTATTTTGTTTTGAGATGAAAGGCTAGTATTATCTGGTTGGTGGTCTGTCTGGCTTTATCTGGAGAGTGCAGGTTTTGATGGTTCATGTGTGAGACCTGCTGTAATGCAAATACTGGCTTTGTTTATTCAGGGTACAAGAGATTTAATTATCATTCACTTTAAAACCCTGAAATACACAATACAATGTGGTCATATCATTTAATCTTAATAGGAATGAGGACATGCTATGGGTCGTGGCAGAAAGGATCGTTTATGGATATAGTACTTCCTTTAGTAATATATTTGGTTAATTCTATGGACCATAGGAAATCCTTCATTTTGTAAACAAAACTATTGTTTGATTTTAAAACTCTTCCTGTTTTTTTTTTTTTTAAGTTTTGTTGGATACTGTGGTATAAAATGAGCGAACTGACTTCAAAATGACAAAATCCTGCCAAAATATTTCTTAATGTGGTGGGATGCAGGTGGATGAATGCATTCTGAGCACCATGACTGTTATATTTAAGGCAGCTCGCTTGCACACAGTCTTACTGTACTGCCAACTTGCCATACATGTTAAATCATATGTTAAAGTAAATAACTTACCAAATCATTTAAATAAATTTAATATTTACTAATTAATTACTGTATTCACATTCGAGCAAAAAAGGGTTTGGTTTCTGCCGGAGTGAGTTAACTCCTCGCACTCCAGTTTCTGCCAACATTCCAAACTAAAATAGACCTTATCTCTGTTTGTAACCGTTCCTGTATAATAAATTTCTCAGCAGCATCCTCTCTTGATGGTGAACTCACAAACTAAAGTCTATATTTTTAAGGTATTAAAATGACTTTCTGCTGCCAGTCTTATCTTTCTGACACAACAGCTCATTTAGTCTGTTTGTTAGATTAGGCAAAACCTGTCCCTGATCAATTAAAAACTACAGAAATATTATGTTTAGTACTACAGTAATTTATTAAACTGAATTCCATCTGCAAATGACTCATTGCCATTTTTTTTTTAATGTACACCTTTTTGTAGTCAGTGTCTATTTTAGCTCACTTACCAGAGATGCACTTTGCACTTCTACATAATGTTTTACATAATGTTGTCAAATATAAACATCCAAATATTTATTATAACCAAAAACACAGGCACACTTTGAGAAGGTGATGGAGAACATGCAGGAACAGATGGATGATGTGGAAACAAAGTTAAAAACCACACGTCTTATACTGCAGGAGAAAGTAAATCAGCTGAAGGAGCAGGTATGTTCAGAATGTAAACTCTTAAGCATGTGGAATACTAATATTGCTGCTAAAATGAAATTTGATTTTGCTTTAGCTATCAAAGAGCGCCAAGTCCGATCTGCTGCTTAAGGATCTCTACATTGAAAATGCACAGCTCATGAAGGCCCTGCAGGTCACTGAGCAGAGACAGAAAAGTGCAGAGAAAAAGTCATTTCTTTTGGAGGAAAAAGTGACTGCTCTTAACAAACTCCTGTGTAAAATTGCCCCAATCTCACTTTCTGCTTAGACCCCTTTTCAGCAATAATGGATGAGGTTGCAGGCTGTTTGATCAGAGACCAGGTGCTGGATCCAGAAAAGATTACACTTTACAGTAAAAAAAGCACAAATACTGAATTACAGGTTAAATGTTGACATCTTACCACACGTTATCACAAGTTTACTGTCAGGGTACTGTGCAATTAGTATTCCAGTAGTTTAGTGTGTGTCGACATTTGACGATGTACTAAAAGGCCCTTTACTGTCTTTTCTGAGATAAAAGATATTTTGCATATATTACTATTTTTTCCGTTTATTCAAACTGGAAGTATGTAAAAGTGGTAAAGTTTATGTTCATAAATGATACTCTGTCTTAGAACTATGATCCCTCTATCATTGTATAGTTTTGATAAAAATTATGTGTAATGTTATAATGCTAAACTGTATCATTTTGTTTTCTTACCAGATTTACAAATGGTTACTTGTTCTTCCATTATTGTTCCAATTATTTTTTTTAAAAACAATGTAGATATCAACTTCAAGATGTGCTTATCTTATGTTACACACTAATAACGTTAAGCGTTTCCTTGTATAGCAATTCCTATTCCAGCTGTTAGTTATGCTGTAATTGTTTTTACTGATGGAAGGGAGAAACTAGCATCCATCTTTTATTTGATTGGCCTCATTGCTTTATATAATCAGATAATCTGATATTGCAATGAAACTATATAGCGGCAGGCACTGGATTTAAAATTGTAAAGCAGAAGCACATTTTATGCAAATGTAATGAGATGCACTATGTGAAATACATTTATCTTTTATTTTACATGAAACTGATCCTTACAATAAGAAATGTACATTAATCGGAAACAGCTGAGTTAATGTTGCAGCATCCATGTGGTTTAGCTACTAGAAATACAGGTTTTAATTATTCCATACTAACAAGATAAGGGTTTTGCTCCAATGAGTTCTTTCACGGTTTTCACAGACAATACTGTGTAAACCAATACCTATAAATTAACTACAAAGGCCAATTTCTGTGAAGAGGTTCAAGATATGACATGCTCAAGGACTCCCTGTCGAATCAGTTGCTCACATTTCCATCTCGGAAGAAAGTGCTGTCAAGAGAGAAATAATTTAGAATGTAATGCGATTAATACCCACGTGTCAGCTCCCGGCAAACAAATTAGATCAGTATTAATACCTGGCTATTTTTCTTCAGCAGTATGATTGTTCCATCATCTACCTCAAACTCTCCGTGGTCTTTCAGGCAGCGGACCTAAGGAGAAGAGCACGAAACAGAAATGCTTAGAGAATAAAGAAATGTCACAAAAAAAAAAAAATCTAACAACATGCTCATATTACCTATATTATATACAATAGTGGTACTGAATGGTCTTACCTCTATATACAAACTTTTGGGTGGCTTCATGTCTTGTGTTATATCCAATCCCTCCTCTCCTCCCAGTGACCTCATATAGGTAGCGAGAGACTTCTTGTACTGGTTGAACCACTCCAACTATGGATGCAGGAAATGTTATTTAAAACCAGGAAATAAAAGACTGGTACTAGAAAAAGAAGAAAGGCATGACACCTCCTCTGCACACATGTGAAAACGGATCGTTACGGGCAACACACTTCCATATTCCCATCTGAGAGCACGGATACGAAGTAGGCGGTCATACCTGTTAAATCAGAAGCTGTTAATGAAGGAAATATAACAGGTTCCAAAATAGTATGCGATAGTAGTACTCACAGATAGGCTGCGATACAACGCTGGTTCCTCTGTAAGCAGCAGTGCCGGAACTTAATGGTGGGGATCAGCTCGGTCTTGCCTTCAGTTTTGGCTTCATTTCTAGCAAAAAGCAAATAAACTGTAAAGGTGATCTAGTGCTACTTCAATTCGTCTTATTGACATTTATGATCTACTACTGTACTATAAACCAGCTACTAAAATTACAACAGAAATAATGTCAGTCTCACACGTCACTCTGGTTCTGCTCATATAAGGCTTTCATTTCTTCAAGCACTTGTCTTATTCCATCTTCCTGTGAACAAAGTCATGTAACCTGTTCAGTTAGGATTCAGGTTTATTTGTCACATAAAAGTTTGTAAAATATAGTAATTAAAATATAGAACTGTATTTAGACTGTCCATAAACTATGTAAGCTGTTATAAAAATAAATTAAAGAATTTAATTACTATTTATAGGGCAAACCCGACCCTCGTAAAAGATTAAGGGGAAGATAATGACTTTCATGTTCTTCAGTTTCTTCCCACAGTTCAAAAACATGGACTCATGGTAAATTACTGTAGCTGCTCCAAATTGCCCCATATAGTCTGTGTATTCAGTATTGGCTTGGCACTTTTTTGTAGAAGAAATTCAATCGTTTAAACTAGTTGACAAAGTTGAATTGAAAAGAAAGTCCTTAGTGGCAGACCTAATCATTTATATCCTTAAGTTCTGTTTTAGCCTCTTTATTTACATCGTTCAAATACTTAAGCACAGAATCACTTATTAAAATAGTGACTTTTACAAATGTAAACAACACTGTATAAAGTTTTTTGATCGTGATGCCCCCTCCAAATCAAACCGTCTCAAACCGAGAAAACCAAAACAAAAAAAGACAATCCGAAACGGACCTACATCACTCTGCTCCGAAAAGAAGATGGAAGGTGGACACAAAGAACAAGAATGTGTAATATTAGAGGCATCGTGTGAAGGAAACACAAAAACACTGTAGAACAACTGTAAGGTTTAGTCATATTATAAGCCTTACACGTATCGTATTTGTATTGGGTTTTTTTATTTTACATTTGTATTATTGATGTATATTTATTCACTTACCATTTTTAAATTCAACTTTTTTTTTAATTGTGGGAAATTCGTCATAGCATTTCAGTGTTAGCTGTACCGTGTAGAACTATGCATGTGATGAATAAACTTTGGTTTGATGGAGAAAAATGAACACAATGCTCACATTAAACGCGGGTAACTGTCCGTCACTCATCCGGTGAAGTTCCCTTATAAGCTCCACTGCTTTCTCACAAAACATTGTTTGTAGCGACGGTGTAGCAGCTGCAGCGTCGTCGTTCGGTTCTTTTGCTGGAGGTTAACCCAGTGTATCAGAGTTACACTTCACAAAACTGCGCCATGAAAATAATACGCGGCAGAATTTCAGTCCCTGCGTCACGTGATCACAACTTCGCTTACGGAAAGTGGAAGGGGACATTTCAACATTGAAAAAAAAAAACAAGCGTAGAAGTCTTTACTCCGAGTACTGCTGTTGGAATCGCACTCGTTTGTAAACCAAGTTTGGAAAGTGAGGGTTGTTTTAATTCCTCTTTTTTAAAAAGCTTATATTAAATTCACAAACACAATTTTATCTTCCCTGTGCGTGGACATTGTATGTTGGTGAATGACAGCATGGTGTTTGTGGTTGGACATTCGTTCAACTCTTATACATTATCATTAATTAATTCATTATCTTCCGCTTAATCCTCTATTAGGGTCGCGAAGGTGTTCCCAATGCCCATCTAGGGGAGAATGTTTTGGGCACCGGGCAAATACACCCAGGACAGGGTGCCAGTCTATCACTGAAAATTCAATCACACACATAGACTACACTGACAATTTAGAACAGTCCATTTACCTTGAATCCATGTTTTTAGAATGTGGGAGGAAATTGGAGAACCCAGAGGAAACCCACGCAGACATGGGGAAAACATGGAAACTCCACCCAGATTGGGATTTGAACCGGGAATTCCAAGCTCCGGGAGGCGAATGTGCTATGGACTAAGACACCATGCCGCCCAGCTCTTATACAGTAGGGCAGAAAAATACACTGCTCAAAAAAAATAAAGGGAACACTACAATAACACATTCTAGTTCTCAATGAATAAAATATTTCAGTTGAAAGTCTTTATTTAGTAGATAGTGGAATGCATTCAAAACAAAACATATAAATGATCAAAATGTGAATTAAAATTATTATCCCATGGAGGTCTAGATTTGGAATCATATTTAAAATCAAAGTGGAAAATGACAGTCTGATCCAACTTCAGTGGAAATTTCTCAAGACAAGTTTAAATGAGGCTTAGTAGTGTGTGTGTGGCCTCCACGTACCTGTATGACCCCCTACAATGCCTGGGCATGCTCCTGATGAGGCAGCTGATGTTCTCTCCTATGGCCCCCTCCATGTCTCCTGGTGTACTGGCCTGTTCTCTGGTATCTGCTCAATGCTCTGGACACTGTGCTGACAGACACAGCAAACCTTCTTGCCACAGCTTACATTGATGTGCCATCCTGAATAAGATGCACTACCTGAGCAACTTGTGTGGATTGTAGACACCGCCTCATGCTGGTATGGGGAGAGAACTGACAAAAGTGATGAATACATCAGCCAGAAAGGATGAGAACAGAGAAAAGGTGTGTGGTCACCACCTGCAGCAGCACTCCTTTATGGGTGTTGTCTTGCTAAGTGCCTCTCATTTTTACCAGTTGTCTGTTCCATTTGCACAACAGCAAGTGAAATTGATTCACAGTGTTGCTTCCTGGACATGTTGATTTCACAGAAGTGTGGTTGACTTGGAGTTACATTGTATTGTTTAAGTGTTCCCTTTATTTATTTTTAAGCAGTGTATTTGGTCAGCCACTGATTGTGCAAGTTGTCCTACTTAGAAAAAAAATCTAGGAAAACAGGATTTTTTTTTATTTTTAAAGAATTTAAATGTAAATTAGCTGTAACTGACAATCCATTGCTATGGCTCATCTGATTAAATAAAAAATAATGAAGAGAAAGCTTACAGTTCTAATATGTTGAACTTCATAACAAAATGAAAATCGAAAGGCATTGTTGTTGAATGACTGATGGCTTTGAAGTTTATATATGTAAAATAGCCGTTACTCGTACTATGCCCGTGAGCATTTTTACGGGCGTATTTCATTAAAGTCACTGATTTGCTTATGACACCTGTCCACAGCCTCAAACAGTCAGACTCCAAACTCAACCATGGCCAAGACAGAAGAGAGCTCAAAGGACACCAGGTAGAAAACTGTAGACTTGCACCAGGCTGGGAAGAGTGACTCTACAAATGCAAGCAGGTTGGTGTGAATAAATTAATTGTAAGAAAATGGAAGACATACAAGGCTATTGATAATCTCCCTCAATCTGGGGCCGCACACAAGATCTCATCCCATGGGGTCAAAATGGTCATGAGAAAGGTGAGCAAAATCCACAGAACTACACAGAAGGACTTGTGTGAATGTACAGGGCCATGTATTGTGATATTTTAAGCCAAAACCTCCTTTCATCAGTGAGAGCATAAAGATGGAACATGGGCGGGTCTTCCAGCATGACAATGATCCCAAACACACCACACAGGCAACAAAGGAGTGGTTCCATAAAAAGCATTTCAAGGTCCTAGAGTGGCCTAGCCAGTCTTCAGACCTCAACCCCATAGAAAATTTGTGGAGGGAGTTGAAAGTCCATGTTGCCCAGTGCCAGCCCCAAAACATCACTGCTTTAGAGGAGATCTGCATGTAGGAATTGGGCCAAAATACCAGCTACAGTGTGCGCAAACTTGGTGAAGACTTACAGAAAATGTTTTATCTCTGTCATTGCCAACAAAGTTTATGTTCCAAAGTAATGAGTTTAACTTCTGTTATTAACCAAATACTTATTTTCCACCATCATTTACATTCTTTAAAAGTCTTACATTGTGATTTCCTGGATACTTTTTTCGCCCAACTTTAACTAACAATGGATAAATTAAGTTTACTTTCCATTCCATTACATTAATGTAACGTAGAGGAACCAAAAACATCAGAGGCACATTTTGTTGATGAGGAGTAGTAGTTATTTTTTAAAACCAAAACATATAATCATTTTGTTTTTACTTACTGTATTGTTATAACTAAGTAATTCAATTAAAGAGCCTTAAATGTGCACAGTTGTTAATTTTGGGTGAATAAATACTTTGTTTTTAAATTGTTACCTTTGATATAGTGTTTCAAGTCAATTTTCCTGAATTTTTGGCTAAAAAGGCTAAAGGTTAAACAGATACACTGTGATATTTTTGAGTATAAGTAGAATTCAAACCTAAATACAGATTTAAAAATAAGGTTAGACTGGATTTGTATTATTCCAAGCTGTTGAGTTATTATTTGAAGGATGAAGGTTAAAACCCTGAGTCCACCAAAAAGTGTTACCAATGTGGGTGACTTGACCAAGGCTTTTAACCCTCATTGCTCCAGAAGTGCTGTATCGTGGATGACCCTGTCCCCAAAAAGTTGAGATACTTGTCTGTCACTTTGAATAAAACAATCTTAAATAATTTAATGTAAATGATTAAATTTGGTGAAGTATAAATTGTTCTTTTGTTTTTATTCAATTTTAAATCTGAAAAACTAGATTTTTTTTTTATAAATTACATTATTAAAGATACATATGAAATTTGGAAATGAGGAATACCTACATCTTGAAAAGATGAAACTGAAGAAGAGAGCTGAAACCTTAGAAGCAATCATGTTAAATTATCATATAAATTTAAACAAACACAAATATGCCATAATGTGGTCAACATTTTATTGAGCAATAATATCAAACTTGTGATTTAAGCAAGCAGAATTTTTTTTTCTATCTCTGACATGAAGTAAGTGTCTGAAGAATATTTTCTCGTACTGTTTCACTTCCACAGAACATGAACCTGTTAAAAGAAGAAGTTACTGTAACCTTTTATGAAAGAGTGAAGTTAAATGCATATTTTTATTTTTTCTACAGCAAGATAAATTATGATTTTAGTAGTTATTACATTAAAGCAAATGTTTACTCATGTTGGTTAATTTAAGATAGAGAAATTAATTTACAGTTTCCGATCTGAGCCTCTCTGCACTGTTATCTGAGTGGCGCCAAACTTGGGGAACAGAGGATTAATTACGTTGTTGTTCCACATGAACTTCACTCGAGTCAAATCACCCACATCCTTTTCAACATCAATAAGGAGCTCATAAGTCTTTCCAGGTGTCAACATGCCACTGAAAACAAAACCATAACAAGTTTAACAAGACAATACGCTGCAATGTTAATCTGAATGAATAAAAACATAATTCATTAAAAATGATTTAACACACAATAACCTGTTTAAAGTTGCCTGTAAGTAAACATTGTATGCATCATACCTTTGTATGGTATATTGACGAGTATTTTCACTTGTTCCATATAATGCTACGTTGAAATATCCCATGTTGGTTCTGGAACCATCAATAGTGACTGTCACTTTATACCGATAACCTAAAAGGACAACAGTGGGTACAAAATTAAATCACTGAAGCACTTCATCACCAGGCAAAACTACAAATCAAGCAATAATTTAAATTTGTTTGGTATTTGATTTTTTTTCTGTCCTGTATTCCCAGTGCCAACATAAAAGATGTTGCACAATGCCACACCTTTGGCAAAGTCCTCTCTATCTATCTATCCATGTGGGAGAGGTAGCTCAGTGGTTAGGGTGTTGGACTATCAATCAGAAGGTTGGGGGTTCAAATCCCAGGTCCACTGAAGTTACCAATGCGGGTCCTTGAGCAAGACCCTTAACCCTCTTTGCTCCAGGGTCCTGTTTCAACCCTGTGTTTTGATCCCAGTTGGGATATTTGTAAGTCGCTTTGGATAAAAGCGTCTGCTAAATAACTAAATGTAAATGTAAATCAACTGCAGTTAAGCTGTTTAAACAAACATACCCTAAATTATTGTGATCAAACCCCACTAGTGTGGCTTTTTGGTGATCAGCAACTGTTCTGCAGTGACCCTGATGTGGTGAGGGGGGTTCTAGTGTAGCAGTGCTGATGTAGCTTCATTTAAACACCTTGGTGGCACTACTGGGATAGCAATAATGCAACAATCAAATAAAACCTGCTCTGTAGTGGTACTGTTGGGGTCCTGACCAGAGAAGAGACCAAAGGCGATGTATACAGTATGTTCTGCAGTCCACAAACAGATGGACTACAGTATGTAATTGCAGAACTACAAAGTCCATTTTTACGGTGTGTGGAACTGATAAAATGAACAATAAGTGGAGAAAAAAGGAGATGTGTCCAAACTTTGACTGTTACTGGTTGGGCATATACAACTGATTTAATATCTAAATAATCCAAATAATTCAATATGCTGTTGCTTAATTTATATTGTGTCTGTTGAAGATATGTGTGGTGAACTATTTTAAAGCTAACAAATTCAGTACTTCATTAATGTTGAAGATTAAATTACAAAATATAGGAACCTGTGTAGCTTTAAAATAATGTCAGACATACGTTTAAAAGGACGAGCATCGCCTGTATTTAAGTAAAACTTCATTTTTGTAACCCCATTCGGTACTCGGAACTGGTCAGCATAGTGGCCCATCAAAGCACATGCACCATTAGCACATGGAAAACAACGTCCCTAAAACACACAAAAACACATAAAACTATTAATATTGACTTGTGTTAGTCAGGAAGTCTCTGAAATCTGAAATCTGTTGTATAGAAAAATCCATGCCATAAAACAGGTTGGCTCACATTTTCATTCTTTGCGGTATCGAACCATAGGAACATAAAAGATACTCTGTTTACAATACTGCCTAGCGATAAATTGTAGCCCTGTCCTGGGCGTATTTGCCCAGAGCCCAAATGTTCTTCCCTAGAAGGTCATGGGGAACCCCCATCCCTCCCTCGTGACCGTAGTGGAGGATTAAGTCAAAGATAATGAATGAAAGTTTAAAATACATTTTTTTTCAGACTTACAGACTCAAATGCAGTATCATCAGAGCAGGGATATCCCAAAAATCCATTAGCATTTAGGATACTATCATTATAGTACTTGTAGGACCTCAGATGATTACAGGCAGCAAAGTCACGGGTACCTAACACACAAACAAAAAATGGGATAGGCTGAATTGTAGTATAGAAAAGCAAATATTCATTTAAGCTGTGGTGTCTAAAGCAAAACAGTAACTACATTTCAATAAAATTTTACCAACTGTAAAACACGGTGAAGAATCATTACTAAATTGACTTTGTTAGGTGCCCAAACCTTTTCACATACCACATTAGTAATTTTTTTTATTATTTAATAAAAAAACTATTTTAGTGTGTTTGTTAGTTGGAATTTCTTTTTAAATATATTGTTTGTTTAAATATATTGTTTGTTATATATATATATATATATATAAATTGTGTAATATGTATTGATCACCTTCCCAAATGCCATCGATATCCACAATTTGTGAGATTAAGTTTTTGTCACAGCCAGGCATCTCTTCTCCACCATTTGGATAAAAATCAAGATGGCCCACTGCTTGAGACATTCCAAAACCTAAATAAAAATAAAACCTTTTAGACATAAAAAAAACAATAAGTGTAAGTATGAAAGTTTATGGGTACTTTAAATTAACTGGCTGCAACTCAGAATCTAAGTACTACATCTGATAAAACTAAAATTGTATGACAGCCAATGACAATTGTTATGAAACATATTATTTTACTCAACTCACATTGTGTGGATAAGAATGAATTTGCATAAAATTATATAAAAGCATTCTAAGATTTGAAACCAATGCTAAATTACATCTCACCAAGGTTGGGGATCATAGGCAGAGCATCGGTGTGAATGACATCAACAAACAAAGCATCACTGGCATCCAGTCTTACTATTTCAGGACAACCTTGGAAATAAGGCTCAGCTGGGTCCAAAGCTTTAAAAAAAATGTATGAAGCCTTTGGCTTAAATAGTGGTTGGAAATATGTAACAATTGTTTATATGTAAATTGTGTATATGGTTCAAAGGAGTGGAAGGTGAACAAAACAAAGTTTACTTTTTTGTAGTTTTGTAATTTACATGCATTGTGAGGTTATTGAGCTTGTAGTACCTGTAATTCTTCCCAGTCTCTGTGTTCTTCTGCCAGCCTCTGCAGCACTATGCGCACCCAGACTGTGTCCAATAATATGCACATTTTCAGGAGACTGCTGGAAATGATCCTAGAGCCAGATTACATTTCATTAATGAAACTTAAAAAAAAAAAAAGTTAAAACATAACTTTTATAACATCAATTACAATGTTTTATTTGCGTTAACAGCTACTGTGTGTCTATTTGGGCCAACCTTACACACGACATCACCTAAAATTGCTGTTATTACTTTAAAATGATTTGTTTTACTTTACTGCTAAAAAATAGACTAATAGTATGGGGAGCATACACTCATAGTCTTACAATTAGCATGTGTAGCAAAATAGCTAATTCACATTAAACTAACCCTTAACTTTGATTATGAAGTGCTATATTCCGTATTGGATTTTTAATTAGTACACTTAATATTGATGTTTTTGTCTTTCAGAGGGCTTTTGTAGTTGTTATCACATGTAGTAACATTTATTGGCCACTGCGTGTCGCAAATGATCTGACAGTGTAACCGTGTTGCTTAAAGTTTTATTTAGGATTTTTTCTCATGTTTTGTATGCATTAAAAACGGATTGTGGATTATTAATGCTGAATAGAAACGTTATTGACAACCTTACAGATTATTTGCATTTAATTTACCTTAAAAATAGAAATCATATAGGCCATCTGAGCCCCGACAACTCGAATGTTATTGGCAGCCTGTGTGTAAAGTGTCCTTCCTCCAGTTTTCCAGTCCACACAGATACAGTTTATGTCTTCAACCATCAGCAGATGCTTAAAATCAGACATCAGAAATAATCAATATATTAGTTCTAAAATTAAACTGTTCAACTAAATAACTTTTAAATGCTAAAATATGTTTAATAATTTTAAAATACTGTGTTAACTCCTCTATTTGTACCTTACACATATCAATGAGCCAGTTTTCATCTCCTTTGTCAACGAAACCATGGGTGATAAAGCGGGTCTTTCTAGTTGGCTGATATTTTGACTGTGCTATAACATCTGCATTTGTACTGATTTCCTAAAAAAAAAGTTTACATGTTTGGTGCTCTTTGTTTGAAATGCAATACAAATTTCATCTTTAAGATAATTTAAAACAAAATAGGACTAAGACAAAAGATCCTGATTTACCTGATGGGAATCAGCATTTTCTCGTGTAAACAGTAAAAAACGAGTGTTGATCTTCTCAGGACTCCATGGTAAACGAGTAATAGGCCTTTCAACGGTGCCGCTCCATGGCATCTCATCACTGAAGCAACCAAGGTTGTCGAAGCATACCTCACTACCTGGTGTATTATATTTTATAAATTTATAGTGTTCATTCATAATTCTTGCAGTTTTTTAACAAATTTTTAAAAATGTTGTTAGGTTGTCATTTTATCTATTTATCTATTTTTTTTTTTTACCAGAAGTAGTCTCCACTAAGCAGCCCACAAGTCCTACAATCCATAACAGCCACATCTAAAATATAATTAAACATTAATTCATTCATAATTTGTATATTCTTTGTACAAAGCCCATTAGAATACTTACTTTGAACACGGCCAGGTTATTAATTCCCCAGCCTCTTATATATGAGTTGCTCATGTCTGATCTGATGAGAATGTGGGAAAAGTCCAGGTGATGAATTGGCTGAATTAAACAAGACCTGTTCTGAGCCAGCTGTTGTTTCTAAACTGTATTAGATTCTTGGCTTAAAGGTTTTTATGTAATACAACACATCCTGGCTTAGTACTAAATATCTAATGGAAACTGGAGTCTATGGATCAGTAAATATTTTTTAAAAATTTAAGGGTGACATGGCGGCTTAGTGGTTAGCACGTTCGCCTTTTAGAACTGGGGATTTCTGAGTTTCCATGTTCTCCCCGGGTTTCCTCCGGGTTCGCCATTTTCCTTCCACAGTCCAAAAACATGGATTCAATGTAAATTGGTTGCTCTAAATTGCCCCTATAGTCTATGTGTGGCTGTGTGAGTGAGTGTGTGCCCAGCGCTATACTGGCGCCCTGTCAGGCCCACCGCGATCCTCGTAGAGAATTAAGAGAAAGGTAATGAATGAATGAATTATTAATTTAATGCTACAGAATATGCCAGGACAAACATACCTTACATGTATGTTTTTGAGACATCTTGTAGATGAACTTCATTTTTGTTTTCTGAGACATCCTGTATAATTTGGAGAAATACAGGATATAAAATGTGCAGCTAAAATAAACATGAAACTGAAGTTTTTACACACGGCTTCTAATCATTTGCAAGGTAATGATTACCTATTGCTTGTTTGTCCGTCCTTGACTTGTTATGTTTTACTAAGGAGCAGCCCAACACAAGCTATTTTTGAATAAGGAAATAAAGAGTCAAGTGAGCCCAAAAAAACAACAAAATATTGAGAGGCAACACAATAGTGTATATTTACAAATATTTTAATATTGGGTTGTTGGAAAAGCAAATAAATTAGTTTTTTGTGTTCATAAAAGAAAGTGTTGCTCTGAAACCCAAGTGTAGTGGAAGATGTGTTTCATATTTTTATACTACAGCACTCTATATTATTCACCCCAATAGTGTAATATAAAACAAGAGCCTAATTGCAATTTTTTTTTTTTTATAGTAGGTTCCTGCATGCAGTGTTCACCTTCAAAATACCTCTGACCTTGATATTCCACTCTGAGGCGGGACGTTAGAGGTCTGTGGGTAAAAGCAAGGCCAGTTTGAAAATTTGATTGGCCATACTGGTGCCACCGAAAAATCTTAGTTTGTGATTGGCCATCGACCAGGTTAAAGACAGGTTTTACCTATGAATGTTTTAATTCAAATCAGGAATGGAGTCGGTTGTACCTGACAACCTAAAATGCGTAATTGTTTTCTGACAGTTTCCTAAGACGTTTTTGTTTAGACGGTTGTATAAATGTGCTTTTATATGTAACATTTCATGTACAGATCGTGCTTTTAAAACAACCTGGATAACTAGCAAATCTGAACTCACATTCACTGCCAATGTTATTTTGCACTTTATTTATGTAGTGTTTATCACTACACAAACTAGTCAGAGAGCAGCCCCCTCCAAAATACCAATAGTAGAACCCCAGAATTAACAGACCATTAGTAAATTACAACAAGCAAAACGTACCATTTAGATGTTCTCCATATTGTATTGAAAAAACCGCGTGGTCATGCAAGCCCATTACTCTATTCTAACAAGAACAAGACAATTCACCAAAATCAAATTCAAATGGAAACAAAAGGCTGCAAAACAATTCAGTTTTATGAACGATTACCTACTTTAAGTAACAATTGACAAAAAAAAAGTTGACATTGTAGTTAGGAATTAAGACAAAAAACAAACAGAATCCAGTGTTGCCATACCTGATGTTTATTAACCCCATGCAGTGTGTGCTAAAGATTTAATTACAAGTAAGAATTAAATTCCAACATTTAATATAGTTTTTATTTTGACTAAGTATGCAAAACATGTCTACACAAAAAAATACATCAGAACTAAAGAGTGTTATAACTGGCACCATGGGATTTCTGAACAGACAATGATTTGGTGTATTAATTCATTTAATTCCAATGAAAGTTTTAGATTGTTTACTTTACCAATAGTTTTTACATTGTTAATGCTCACTTAGCCATTTTAGTCTTGATTACAAGGAAGACTATAAATAAGTTAAGGCATATATAGTATACAGTGGATAATAAATCCACTTGGAGAAACTTTGGTTTTGGTTTTCAAATAGTTTTACAGTTTCTTGTAAGGTTTGTGTGGCATAAAACTTATATTGGAGCTTACACGTTTAGCATGCTCAATGGAAAGAATTTAGATTATATGCAAAATGTTTAGGCAAGGTTGTCATGGTAAAGAAACAAGGCCACACATGTTGGTAGTGGAGGGCAGGGCCAATAGTGACTAATATGAGTTCAGTGAAACACCTACTGTAAATGACAGATCTGGGCTCATACAAAAAAAAAATCATCAAAATGTGTGTAATGCTAAAGAATTAGACATATTTTGATCAAGGCACACACAGTTTACTAAGATCCTAGGCAAATATTTCAACTTATAATAATGGGTAAAAAAATATCAAAATCAATCACTCGATAATTTTATGTTACATCAGCCATATACTGATATTATTAATGAAACAATTTAAACAGTGTTTTTTTTTTTTTGTTTTTTTTTTTGATCATAGGAATAATTTTTTAATGTATACAAATGCACTTTCATAACTATATTTTTAAAAATGTGACACTCACTTTTAATTACAGTTAATGAAAGTGATGATTTACAGAAAGAAATTTTTGAGAAAGTTCGGCAAACAAAAGTTCAGTTGCAGACATTTGTCTGATGACTGACTAAATTTTTAACAGCGCTAGTCATCTGAGGTATGCTGATTAGTCATTTAAAAAATATTTTCAAGACAGTGGTTCTAAAATTGGGGTTCTAGTATTCTCAGGGGTCTGCGTCATTAAGCTAGGGGGTTTATGTGCATTATTCTGGTGACTTATAATAGAATAGAAGAGAACATTTTATTGTCATTATATTTTAACGGATTTATGACACTTTTTGAGAAACAACAATGATAAAAGGATTTATGCAAAAAAGGCAGTTAAATAAAAAAATGTATTGAAATGTAATATTATACTGTGTAAAGTAACATGTAGTTATTTACTAATTTAATAATTATATAAAACATGTTATTAAACACATATTATTGTAATACCTTGTGCATTTCTAAAGTTACAAAAGTTATTTTGCCTCTGTTTACATGCTTAATGTCAGTTCACAAATGCATTTCTGCACCTTCTGCACCTTCTACTTACATTAGATGAGAGTTCGGTCATGTGCTTGTCTTGAATCGTATAAATGCATTTTAGGTACTTTTAATTATAGTTAATTCATGTTTAATTTAATTATTACACACTCTTACATAATATTATATAACTTGAAAAAAATATATGTCCACAAAACAAAAAGCGAGAAATACATTCAAAATATTACACAGAATTAAAAATTTTACTCCGGAATTTTCCTGGATTTAAATTTATCTGCTGCTATAAATAAAATACTCAATTCACGTTATTTCCAGGAGATGGTAGCAAAGAGCAGATTTTCGTGATTTCAAACTCGCTTTATACGTACTTCAAAAGTTTCAGTGCGCGATAAAGTATCTGCATGCTTCTTTTGAAAAAAATTTAAAAAATTAAAATTATTTGTAATTATCAATCTTATTACATCTATGTACAATATCTATCTGTCTTTCTGTCTTTTAATTTAAATAATGTTTTGTTATTTTTTTAGTTTTAAAACCAGTCCTCTATAGAAAATGTATTTAAATACGACATAAGTCACCAAATTTTTTTATAACATATACAAAATTTTATTTAAATGTGCCAGTTCGTTTAATTTATTTACTAAATAAATAATATCAAAGAAATTCTGATTCATACACAAAGATATAAATAGGTTGATATACAATACAAGGTAAATTAAAATAGAAAAAGAAAAAAAAATATTATTTTTACTTATCAGGGTCATGAAGGGTTCTGGTGGTTTTGCCAACAATCTCATGACAGAAGGACATATGATGAACAAGTCAACAGTCCATCCTCAAATGCATGCATTATAAATTGTAATAACTATTACATTATAATAGAACAATTGGCTAGATACAAAATACAATGATACTATAGTGGAATAATATAGCAGTATGTGTGGTCTGTAAAGAAAAGAGAGCAGGCATTGCTTTTCTATCTCAGGGCTTTAACTCAGGAATTTTAATCCCACCTGAGCATTATATTCGGTGGACGGTCAGGAAATCAGGACGAAGCCTCCGAGGACAAAGATCTGACTTGCAGATGATAAGAGGCAACTGAAAGAGGACAGATCATGAAAGAAATTTGAGGGTAGTGCATAATTAGCATATATAAGTTTGGTTAATTATACAACTTGTAGATGAAGGTCTTGCTCCTGATAATGAGTAGCGATGATAAAACACTATACACATGCCTTTATTTCTACTAAATGATGATTAAAGAAATTAAACTACTGGTATATTTCTTGTTTTATTAATCACACTGATGAAAGGTAGATGGAATCAGTGTCCTAATATAATAGCTTTAATAAGCTGTTTGCACGAGCATGATCAAAGACAGAACTGAATGTGATGTTCCATATTCCTTTGATCAATTTGTCTTGTTAATTTTAGAAAACCACCCTGGCAAACTTTAATTTATTTAATCCTCATTTAGAATTAGAATAAAAAGAAATGAGAATTTCATTCCATGTTTTTTTAAACTAATTGTCATGATTAAGACACTGTTCAGGGTTTAATAACTTCTATCCAATTTTTCCCTATTAATTTCATTTTATTGGTCTATGACCTGAATTCATTTAACAGTCGATTAAAAAAGGTAATTAAGGTAAGATAAACACCTAATAGTAATTATTATATTAGAATAGTAGTTCCACATATTATGCATTGTAATTCCTTCCTATGATGTATTTTTTCTTATTTTATGAGATGACTTTTGGTTATACACTTTTAATAAAAGCTTTTCAATATTTAATAGCCAATTCTTAAAGTTTCATAAGTGGACATCAGTTTGACATCAGTGTAATATTTTTAAAATGTTGCCCTTCGTTGTCAACAGAATAAGCTTTACAAGACAATTTTGTCAGATATGTTGGATGTATAATGGATGTATATAGTAAATTCTGTAGTAATTTTTTGGTTTTACTGGCTTTAATGGTAACTCTGTGTGACTCAGTTTGTATTATGTATGAATTATTTGGCAATTTTTTTAATATAATAAAGCTAAAAGTAATGAGGCACAAGCATATTTCAGGTCGATATACAGTACTAATGTTGTCAGGCTACAACTGCCGTTTGGCTGGCTGGACAGGGATATGGCCCAGAACCAGTAAAATGTCCTTTTCTACTGCATGTTCAATAGACTAAGAAAGGATGTCGTTTGTGAGTATTTATATTTATATATATATATAAAACGTTCCGCAATTTAACTAAAGAAATAGCTATATAGCTGACAGTGATCCCTCTGCAGAGGTGATGGTTCCTATGCTTACCTCTTAAAAAGATATTTTAGGCCATGGGTCATGATCACTGTAAATGCATTTTCTTTGTAGTTCACAGTCTGCAGTGTGAAGTAAACATTAGAGACTGAAGGATATTTACCCTTCAGTGAGATATTGATTCAGAGTGCTGAGAGAAGATCATAAGCGTGACCCTGCCTTGTCTCTGCCTAGAGCTTTCACTCACACAATTCTTTCCACTTTCCACACACACACATGCACACAGTCACTTTGGCATTAGCATCAGTATAGTAAGCTTTTACTGACCACTTGATTTTGCTTTAAAAAATCCATATGAATTTGACTTTTTAGCTGTATAAATAGTTACACACAGCCACACACATATTATATATATGTTTTTGTATATACATTATATATATATATATATGTATTTATACATTTATGTTAATATGTGATTTAATATTTTCGAACTGTTGGCATGAATAGGGACTGGTCAGTTTAACACAAATTTTGTTCTTTGTTAATATTCTATCAAAAAATAAACATTAAAACTGGTCTAACAAATTGCATTCTGAAAATACTTTAGTCTTTTTATGCCTACAGCTAATACGTGCACAAATTTAAACACACATTCACAGACAAACACCGGCAGTCAAAAGGATTACACTGACAAGCTCAGTAAAGATCACACTATAATGCTGAGAAGGTCAAATTTTTAGGAGAATGAAAATTTTAGATGGCAAACGATAGACCACACAGGCTTACAAAATAGAACTACAGCATGCCTTGCTTAGTGGATTACAGAATGCAAATTATCTGAATGTATGGTGGGAGAGAAATATTGGCAGGTTTGTTTTGACCGAAGTCATACCTTGTTGCTACTTGTACAGTGGCTTAGAATTACACGAATTCACATGTGCGTTTGGTAAGATAGCAATGTAGCCTAACTGAATTTACCTGCTAGGAGCCCAGTCCTCAGGCCTAGTAAATACATTTGAGATGTATGTGCATCGGTGCTTGGCCACGCAAATTTTTAGACTCATGAAAAACAAATCTGTGCAGTCATGTTCCTCGATCTAACGTCACAGTAGAGTAGCAGCAGTAAAAGCAGCAAAAGTGCTAATGAGTTGCTCAGCAATATGGAATATTCAGGTGTTGAAAGTGTCATTTTGTATCTCATTACAGAGAATGTCTTCTAATTTAAAAATGAGCCCTAGTCATGTCTCCTATCAGACATTATTGTCTATAAATGATTGAAGGAGCAAATTAAAAGGTCTGGTAGAGAGGAATGTGCCTGTGGACAGCTGAAGGATCTCAGGTTTAGTTTGGCTGCGGCTGGGAGACCGGGCACTGTGATACTGCCTCTTATGTGCTTATGTAATATTGGCCGTGTTCCCTAGGGAAGACGGGGCTCTGCACCAAGAATCTCTTCACCATCCTATTACAAGGTCTGCATGAAAAAAAGTACCACATATGACTGACAGGTCTCGCTTAAGTTTATAGGTCAAAGAGAATGATCACAGATTGTCATCACAGCCATCATCTATATTTTCAAACTCTTGTAAGCGCTTTCATTCCAGTTGTATTATGTTTCCATAGAAATCTGCAAACATTTTTATAAACTGACAAGGTCTTTGAAAGAACGCTGTCTACTTCTGACCCGGGTAAAGTGCTAAAAATCATTTGCTTAGTTAACAAATTCACTGAAAAATATTGTTTTACTGTGTTCTTACTCATTAAACAAATTATTCTTTATTTTTCTTTAAATGAGACAAACAAGGCTACACAAAAAATGTTTTAACAACTTCACTCTTATACATTATTTTACAATCATAGACTCCCTTTTAAGAACACCACACAAAACTATATATTCAATGGCTTGAGTTAATTTTCTTCTTTTAAAAAAAAAAAATGCTTCAGTTTTCTGTTCCAGCTGGGCCAGAACTTATTTTACTGATCTGTGTTTCAACTACTCACTTCTAGTATTCATCCTCCATCAAAGCAACCTTTGACCCTTGGCCTTATACCCTAGGTGAATGGAATTCACAACAAAGATTAAAATTCCTATAAAAGTCCATGTTCTGTCCTTGAGGAACATGCTCATCTCACCAGTAAAGTACTACATTTAATAGATAATTTTGTCACATACAAAAAAGAAAGTTCATTATATACATCCATGGTGATGTGAGAGTGTTTCTGGCATGTATAAAGTTTTTTCTTGCAAGGCTATCCTCTGGACAAACATTTAGTGATCCAGTTGGTCAGTTCAGCTTTATTCTCTCGCAATTTTCCAAGTCAATAAATTTTAGTTATGGTCCAATTTTCTCTCAAAGTTTTTCTGTGTTAAGTCACTAAGCTATATGTTATTGACCAGTTTATATTGCTGGGTGATGCTTCCGGTCTAATCAGTAGTGGGTTTAAAAACAGGATAGGAATTTTCTTACAGAACAGACAAAAGAGCTTCATACAGGTCGTTCCACCGCATACTGACAGGGACTTAAGTTGGACACAGGATTTTGCACTGCCGGGTATGCAAAGTTGGTGTGCTGTTTGGCTTTAAGCCGGAGGCTAGCCAGGCTGGAGTTACAAGTGTCTCTATACATATAGGGACTGCCCGTTGTACCATAAGGACAGGTAGCTGCTGACACCGCCACCGTATTAAGCGTCGGGCTGTTCAAGTTATTCAAGTTGCCCAGGTTATTTAGACCTGATCCTGGAACTCCTGTTACTGCCGAGGGCACCATTGATGAGGCCATGTTCATGGAGGGGATAGAACTAGGCGGAGAGAACATGGGCTGTGAGGAGAGAGGGCTAACATTCATAGAGTTGAAGAAAGGAAAACTCTTGGCAGATAGAGGACTGC
This sequence comes from Xyliphius kryptos, assembly GCA_025769995.1. NCBI lineage: Eukaryota > Metazoa > Chordata > Actinopteri > Siluriformes > Aspredinidae > Xyliphius > Xyliphius kryptos. The sequence continues at coordinate 9,263,335 of JAOUQT010000036.1, forward strand.
TGGCCAGGCTTTTGGTGGCCCAGTTGTTGTATGAGTAGCCAGAGTACATGTCATCGTATGGCTGCATTAGTCCATTAAACTGTGCACCGAAGCCATTCTTGCACAGCTCTGCCTGCTGGTTTCGCTCCCTCTTCCTCCATTTTGCTCTTCGGTTTTTAAACCATACCTATAATACAGAGGAAATAAATTAAATCAATGTCACGTGTGACATTGCCAGTAAATTACATTCACAGTATTATGATTTGTAGACAATAATTTTAGTTGTTTTTAATGATTAATGTGAACAATATTGTCCCAATTTCAGAAATATTTTAATGTTTAATTAAAAAGTTAAAAGATGTTCTTTTAGGAAATATCAAGACATGGTTGGAGGGTTTATTAAACTAATTCTTTCACTTATTATGAGCTTCTATCAGAAATGTCAGGAGACAGCTTCCCTCACATTAGTCAAATTTAAGAGTCTATTTTTGGAATGTATTCTTGGATTAAAGCTTTAATTGCAAATTTTATAGGATAATATTGAACTTTTTAAACATTTGTCTGGCTGAACTGCAGCAGATAATGTCTAAAATCCTATTCTTTTTCATATTAAAATTCAAAATATTTGCAGTTACATCTAGATGTCATTTTTAGATAGACTTCCAATGATATAATGCATTTATTTTGTTCTATGCCCTATGCTGAAAGAAGGGAATTGTTGCAAAAGGTTGAATTCTGTTTTTATGATCTTTAATACCAGGTTTAGAGACAGTAAATCAATCAACACTTTGTAAGTCTAGTCCTGCTATAGTTATGAAAAGCTCATATGACCACCAAAGCTGGGATGTACTTTTCCTCATGGTGTTTTTTTTTTTCAACTCACATCATACGTTATTTTAAGTCTTGCAAAATCTCCTATTGGTTTAAATGTGTTTGTAATACAGCCGGTTAAGACCCCACAAAAATAACTTAATATCAAATGTTATCTAGATTTGATTTCAGTTTGGCTGTTCGCAATTCCTTAATCTCTAAATCATATACCAGTCCATTTTCCTGTAGATGATTACCGCAACAAGAATTTCTCTCTAAGTTCTGAAGATGATTAAACGTACTGTACAGACTGCAAAATATCCAAAATATAACAATGCTGTACAGCATGTTATAGTACATTATGTTCTTGAAATACATTCTATAAAAATGTATGAATGTAAATAATAACTTATTGCAGTCACATGATTTTTACAAAGAAAATTTTTATTTCCAACAATTTAGGTCAGCTTATCTGCAGGTCAGGGTCATGAATCAGGCCTCTGTAGTGTATTAGGAACTTGGTCATACAGGTTCCTAATACTTGCATAAATCAACATGACACAAGGTGCATTTAGAATACACTGCAAGAGCGAATGTCCTGCCAGGATTAGTAGGCCACATACACAGTTCAAACTGTTAGACATTAGGAGAGCGCCAGCTTCAGTCCTGTTGTTCTTTCAAAATAACCAGGACTGCATGCTATGTGACCTTTTCTCTGTCCAGCGTGAATTTGATCCATTAGCTATCCAGCAAGCAGAAAAGCTAAAACTCAGCTATCATCCATCAGGCTGGCAGACCACCTGCTTTAATCTCTACTATGCTTCAATAACCCAAAATTCCTGGCTTTGATTTGAGAGGGATAATACTGACTTTGCACGTCTTGTGTGCAGACACAGTTCCAGGTCATAAACACTTGTTAAATATATTCTACCACACATTTTAAAAAATAAGAGTGCCTAAAATATTTTTTAGATGATGCACTGGACAGTAACCCTGTTGATTCACCATCTTCTTAAGTTTAGTTTAAACCTAAAACTACACCTGTTCCCTCTTAAATGACCTTTCTAAGAGATACTTGATTGGCTATGTTAATTGCATTTAGCAAGTCATCCCCATTTAACCTACAATATTGCATCTGATCCAACCAATCAAGGGCTTCCAAAGACATGGGTTCGTTGCCAAATGTTTTTTACGAATTGATCTCTCTAAATAGAATTACTTTTTTTTAATCCCTAAACATGATTTCGACCAGTATGAATGCACCCTTTTATTTATGTTTTTCCTAAAAACCTTGTTAAGTTCAATAAGAAATTACAAGGTCTTTCAAAAAATATTTTTTTCTTTAAGGAAACCTCCTGTAAAGTTTAAGGATTGGTTTATATACAAATGACTTTATATAATATTTGCTGCAATGAAATTTTCAATGAAATTCTTCAGATTTTCTTTTAATGGTGCTGAAAAGTCTTTAGGTTTTACTGCGTTTCTATTCACAACATTAATCAAGTGTAATGACATACCCTCACTCTAGCTTCTGTGAGATTTGTCCATACGGCTATCTCCTCTCGCGTACTCATATCTGGGTAACGATTCCTCTGAAAGGTAGCCTCCAGTTCTTGCAACTGCTGGCTGGTAAAATGTGTTCTCTGTCTGCGCTGCTTCTTCTTTAAAGAACCATCCTCTGGATTTGATTCATCTGTCTGATTGTGATGAGACTTCTCTGTGTCTGCAGATGACAAAAACAAATGCTTTACAGAAGGGATAGTTAGATAAGGAACATAAAAAATTCTTACATAATAACCAGCAGAATAAAACAACATTTATTATGTCTTAAGGAATTCCCTCCACACTAGTTGTGCAAATTGAAGACCTCACAGAGGGAGCTAAATTAGCTGGCCAGATAATCCATGGATCAGGCGTTAGTAGAAGGGCAGGTTTGGAGCTGTTTGGTATGGCTGTAGCTGTAGGAGTAATTCTAAATGATCAGCAGGCTGTCCAACAGCACAGTAATGCTGTCAATCAGCATGACAACACATTGTATATTTCAGTGTAGAGACATGTTTCAAATAACAGTCGTACTTAACTCGCCCACCCACAAATTTAGTATAAAAAAAAGAAACAATTCTCAATTCTTACATTTTTTAATACCAATTATGTATTAGGCGATGTACAGTAAACCATAATTTATATCTTTTTTTTTTTTGGAAATGGATTAAAAGTTG
>JAOUQT010000036.1:9298339-9319669 GCA_025769995.1 Xyliphius kryptos
AAAATATGGAGGCATGAAATATTTGACTTCTGAAGAAACATCAGTGGTTGTCCTAGCTCCATTCAGCAAGAGCCCAAAGCGTAGCACTCACCGCATGTTACTGGAAAGTGGTATAGTCGAACATCCCTTCAGCGGATATTAGCTACTCACAAATGGCACCCTTACAAACTCCGGCTCCTGCGAACTGAATTTGCAGAATGGCCAAAACAAAAACTGGAACAGGACCCTCAATTTACAAATAACATTTTATAAATAACAACCGCTATTAGTATGACACTATCCCACATTGGATAGATCCCTCCAAGATTGTTGGAATTAAAAAATTTATGGTATGGTGTGGTATATGGGTACAAAGATAGTGGGGCAATTCTTCATCAATTGAAACCTCAAGGCCACTGGATATGTTAAATTGCTACATAATTATGCGTTTCCCTCTTTATGCACTGAAGCTGGCACGTTTCCCGAGTTTTTCCAGCAAGATGGTCCGAGCATTCCTAGATGAACAGTTTCTTGAAAAGTGGACTGGTCGTTGTGGGCCAGTTGAATGGCCCCAAGGTCTCCCGATCTGACCCCTTTAGACTTTTATATCGTTGGGGTCATCTCAACGCAATTGTCTATGCTGTGAATATACAAGATGTGCAGCACCTGAAACTAGGGATACTGGAAGCTTTTGCTATAATTTCTCCTGCGGTGTTGCTATCTGTGGGAGAAGAGTGTTAGATTGACAATCCAACACAATGGGCAGCACTTTTATAAGTGGTCAGAAACTTGTAAATAACTCATGAAAGAATAAAGTTACGTTAAAATTAACTTTTTCAACACGCCATTGTTTTTCTTGTGAAATTCTCAAAAAGCCTGATGCGTCACATTACCCTCTTCCCATTGAAAAAAACTAAAGTTGGATTAAAAATGGCCGACTTCAAAATGGCTGCCATAGCCACCATCCATCTTATAAAGTTTTTCCCCTCCCATATACTAATGTGCCACAAACAGGAAGTTAATATCATCAACCAATCTCATTTTATTTAGGTGTATCCATATAAATGATAGATTGTGAATTTGATTATAGAATGTTAGATTATAGATTTCGAATGTAATTATAGATTGTTAGATTATAGATTGCGAATATGATTATAGAATTTTTGATTATTGATTGCGAATGTGATTATAAATCATTTTATAGAATGTGAATGTGATTATAGAATTTTTGATTATTGATTGCTCATGTGTTTATAGATTTTTAGATGCTCACTGAATTCAGTAAGCAGTTATATATACACACTGTGTCTCAAATAAGTATATTCTTATTATTTTTGTAACATTTTTGTCAAATTTTGACATTTTATTAAAACTTTGTACTATTTTTGAGACATTTAAAAAATAACATGACTGTTGTATTTATTGCTAGATACATGATATAAAGGTCTTCACTTGTTGAGTAGCAAGAGTTTAACTAGAAGGCATTTACAACTACTCTCCCTGGAGGAGTGAGGCTTTCTGTCCTTGGGCCAAAATTACAGTCCAGGTTTTCTGTTACACATCAGTTCTTAACTGTGGGATGTAAGTAAGCAGGACAGATAATATGTAAATGCACATTGGTCAAAATAGTCTCGTTTAAATCCAGTGTAGATGGTTATATAACGAATAGCATATGTTAACTGAGGTGGCTTATATTTAACTGAAGTCTAAAGAGATTTTTAAAAAAACAATTATTTATCCATCTAAATATCTGTTTGCTGTAGTCTAATACATTACATTTAATAACAACTAACTATTTGTATTTTAGACTATTTTTAAATTAAACCGTGTAAAAATTAATTCTGAGACTTTCTCTGTTTGAGTTATTAATGTATCACTACAGTTTATCACTGGCAGGCAGCCACCCAGCGCTAGTTAGTAGCTGTAAATCTTGCCGGTTAACAGTCCACTAACCGGCGACTGACAGGTGGGACTTTGTTTCAGAGCCTCTCAACAATGTGATGAGTGCATGTGATGAGGCCCGGCGCAACCATTAATCATAAACTTAGCCTGCCGGTGTCACAGGCAGGCGAGTGTGGGAGTTTTATAGGATGGTGGGATGTCTGGATTTGCTGATTGGAAGGTAGAGAGATGTGTGTCTCTGCAAGGTTAAAACCATTTTTCGTCCCACTCTTGAGCTTCCGGCAAAGTTCCAAAGCACTTGCCTTGCATTAAAAAGCAGCCTGTAGTTTTGCAGCATAAATGCTTTTTCTTTAGGTCTTACTTCAATCTGTGCTGAATACTATGATTGTTTTGAGAAAGAATATGATTTCCATTTACAACGTTTTCTCTGATTAAATAATTAAATGTGAAATTGTTACAGTGTAGAATTTATATATATATATATATATATAGACACTTTCTCTTCCACTTCGTATTTTATTAATTGGAGAACACACATAAACTGTTGTGTTATTTTATCAGCCTATTAATATACACTAGTATTTCAGTGCCTTACTTTGAGGGGGAAATATTTGTATCTCTTGGCTTAATATGCTCTCAGAATAGTTGTGCTGCATATAAGATGCAAATTTCAAGTTACGCTCGGCTTTTGTTGTGAGGGCTGTTGTAATCCCTCATCAACATGGCAAATGATTTTGAGCAAACAGAAATGCTTAATTGCTTTCTGCCTTCTGAATTAATATTGCACTCATGTAAATATGAACTCTCTTCTCCTGAAGTTCAGTTGTGCCGCACTGAATAAATGAGTATAGATAGTATCCATTACAAAGCCTAAGAAAGAAGAACGAATCCGTTAAGACTAAACACAAATAAGTCTTTATAACTCTGTTTAAATACTAACTTAACAGTGAGGCAGGTATCAGGACTGGAATCTTGTCAGACCCAACAGAATAATGGCAGGAGCAGATGATTAATGCCTGGAGGGAGTGGGTGGTTACATACAAAGGTTAAAAACAAATCACAGTGTGTTTACTGTGTCTAGTCATTCACATCCTGTATGTGCTTTGTTCTGCTCAGGATTCCTGTATATTTTGGTTAAATGGGGTTGATGGTTGTATTGGAATGAAAATGTTGCCACTCTCAACTTTGATATGATTGTCTGAACACTACACTGTTACTGATACAGTCTGTTAATCCAAAGTGGCTCTACCTGATTCTTTTGTTAGATTCAATCTGCAGTCAAATTACTTTGGGCTGAAGGTATGTAATTTGTAAAATTTAGAGAAGGATTGCTAGAGGTGTACTCTGTTTCAGAACACAAATCGGTAATGCATTGCTGCATCAGAACCTTCAATGACTTGGTGCTGATGGGTAGGAGCTTTGAGGTGCAGCGGTTGTAATGTGAATCTGTGCTCAATAGTTGGCTAATCCTGAACAGATGGGGAATGGAAACGAGTTGGGGTTTGCAGAAATAAGGGTTAATATTAGTATTGCAGAGGTAGTGCCTTGTGTGACGTTGAGATCTTAAGCCTAGGGCGTCCCAGTGTGAATCCCAGATTGCCTTTATAGATAGGGCTAATAAACCTCCGTCTACGCACACACTGCACACAGCTGCTTGTTATTTCTGTCCCATAAGGACCCTGTGACCATGAACATTCTAATACACAGATCTAATTGTGCATTAGAGTGTTTGTCTTGATTTGGCACTCTCGCAGTAGTATACCTATAAGCACAAAGCTGCCAATATTTTGGAATATATACAGTTTGAACAATACATTTTGTCAGTGCTTAGTTTTGCTAAGGTTGGCTTTTTAAATACACAAATAAAATTTTTTCACTGTAAGTACAACGTGTTGAGCTCTGAGATTTTGCTTCAGAGTAGAACCTAAATGTTGCGTCATGCTGATGTTGCACAACTGTTTTAAGAAAGAAATGAATAATTATATATAAATATATTTTAAATATATGTCTATATATATAAATATATATATAAATATTGATTTTTATTTATTATTTGTTTAGTTATATGTTTAATATTTATTATTCAAGTTTTAATGTCTTACATTTTATATGAACATGTGCCATGCCTGCAAAAGGTGCCAGGCTAATTCATAATATTTTCAATCAGGTTATTTGTAATTTCTTAGTTGATTGATTTTATTCTGGCTATGTAAATAATCTTTTAGGTACCGGTCTAAATTACTTTTGGGTTTCTCTTCAGTAAAATGGTTATAGTTTTCTAATTCTATGTCGGATTTTTCTATTAGGGACTAATGAGTTGTATCTAGGCAAACTTGCAGTCATAAAGAATTGCAAAGTAAATTAAACTTCACTGATCATTGGTTTTTGCCCCTGTTCTTGTATTCAGAGGTTGCTCTTTAGGTTTTTTATTAGTGGCTTCCCAAGACCCCGTCCTGTAACATTAGATGTTGGTGAAATATTATTAGGTTATCTTTTTTAACTGTCAGTAAAGTGGTAATAGGCCACCAGTGTATGAGAGTATTCAGTAGCAATTCAGGTGTTTTGACAGGGTTGTGTCTGTGCTCAACACCTCCTTCACTGAACATGATCAACTCACTCTCAGTTACTCTCTTGCGAATCCAATGATAAAATTAGTCTGTGTAGCCAAAATCCTTTGAAGTCATCCCTGCCTACAGTTGGCAGAGTACAAGACCTCTGGCAAAGGCAGCCACATTGAAATGGATGCTTGGCATTAAAAAAAGTTGTGCCTATTTTTGGGCTGCAGCTGGTTTGGAAGCAGAGTGCCTTTGTAAAGGTGACATGTTTCAGAACTTTCTTGTTGGCGTCAGGGGTGTGGAAGAGGAACAGGCGCCCTCAGATGATTAAACAACTGCCAGTAGTCGGGGGTGCACATAAAAATATTCAATTGAAAAGGATGACACGTGGCCAGTTTTTAAAGCCAGTTGACGAGTTCTTAAATAGAATGAGATCATCACTGCCGATTACATATTTTAACAAAAGCCACTATGCTGACATAGATGGGAGGCTGACGGAGAGGAAGCCCCCACAGCTGACCAGGGGAACATGCTAACAACCTAGGACAACAAGGAGGTGATGACTGCTCTGAAAGCAAAATAGACCTGCCGATATAAAGTTACGGCAGCCTCCCTTTCCCTTAACGGCTGCTCAAACTTTTTATTGCTTGATGTCTTGCCATGGTGGCTGGGTAATTTACTGCCCGTCAAAATAAGTAGGTTATGATTCTTTCCTGTTTATAGATCTTAACTGTTTTCTGTAGATGTACAGTGTCATTTTGATGACTCTTAAAATATACTGACTAATTACTCATCTGGGATAAAACGTTTTCTGTAAAGCTGCTTTGGGACAATGCCCATTGTTAAAAGCGCTTTATAAATAAAAAATAAAATAAACTGAATCATTTATTATATACAAACTGACCTTGGTATGTGGTAAAAAGGCCCAGCACCATAAAAAGAAAAATGTGCTTATATAATAATGCCTGCACAGCATGCTTCACTATCTTCAGAGTGTTCTCTTTGACCAAAAAAGAACAATTAAACATTCATCAGTCCAAAAATGTGTCTCTCCATTTCTCTTTAGACCAGTTGAATTGTATTTTGTGTGGACTTGTTACTAATAGATCTTCACATAGACGTTTTCTAATTGTCGAAGTACTGACAGGTAACTTCAAACCATCTTTGATCTTAATGGAGCTGTTCATTGACTGAGTCTCTGCCATTTTAATTATTCTTCGATCATTAGCCATTAGCCATTCTGGCTATTCTTTCTTCATATGATAATTTTACATTTTCTTCCAGGTCTCTCTAGTTTTGGTTTCCATTTTAAAGCATTGGAGATCATTTTATCTGAGCATATGATCATTTTCTGCTCTTCTTTACAAGTTTTACCCTCTCCGAACAACGTTCGAATTAAAGGCATTCAGAGGGGAATGCATGTACAACAATTGTAAGATTCATACTTACATAAAAGCCACAAGATTGACCCATTTTTCACAGAATAAATGACCTCAATAATTAAATTTCACACTGCTAATATTCTGAAAAAGCCCCTTTCAATTAATTCATCAATTACACAGACCAGAAACAAATCATGAATGATGGGTCTGTAGGTTTTCTACACATATTGTTGAATTATGAACCATAATAGCATATCTAATATCATTTGTATCAAAAACACTGCCTTGTCTGATTAGTCATGTTAGACTAATAAAAGTATTATTGTTAACACAACACAATATGGAATATGCTATACAATATTATTGATGACATTGAATCATCATGCATAATAAGACATGGCTGCAGAAGAAGATGGTATTTGTACAGGCCTGACCTGCATTTAGTTCTGACAAGTTTTTTTGGTAAAATGTGAGGAGAACCTTTAAACAAAATGTGCAAAAAGTCAATCCGGTTCTATTAAGTGTTTTCCAATGACAAATAACCCCGGAAACACTCAAACCTCTAGACTGCTTGTTATCCTCTGTGCCACATGAGCTTTTAGTTTAGAAAAAGGGAATGGCAATATTAGAATCTTGTGCAGGCATGAAATGCATGAATACATGTAAATTAACAAATGAAAGGTGGATCATGCAAAAAAGACCTGCAATATGAAATAAAAATCAAATAAAAATGTCACAAACACTGGATCTTTTGCATTTTCCATAGTTTGAATTTTCTTTTTTTGTCCTTCAGCTTTTCTCTGCCACCAGGGGTCGCCACAGCTTGCACTCGCTTTTCCTGATGCAACCTTTACCCTTCTGGGCTTAGGATCGGACGATTTAGGTCTCCAATTCATCTAACACGCATGGACAGTGGGGAGAACCGGAGGGCCCGAAGGAAACTCACGCGAACACTTTCCAGGTTGCCCCATCTGGGTATCAATCACGCGTTCCTATTGTGAGGTGGCAGCAATACCACTGCATTATTAATATTAAATAATTTGCAATAATAAAAAAAAAATCTTATATAAAAATATAAGTTTAAAAAATAAGTCTGTTGATAAATTTGCACATGTGCACTATGCAAGAATACAAAATACCGTTCCACGGTAAAATAAAAACCATAAAAAGCAGAAATGAAACTTCAGTTTCTCACACACCTGCAGGCATGGGCTGACAGGAAGTATGAACCATATGTATTTAGAGTCTGTATGAGCGCTTGGCCAAAGCTGTAGTCAATGAAGGGGCTTTGTGGTAACACTTCAATAACTGCAAAACAGCCCTACTTCCCCTGCCTGCACATTTAATCATGCTCTCTTCCTGACCCGCCACACCAAAACGTGTTTAAAAAACAGTCCAGGATTTCCAGTCCCAAAACCATAAAGTGAAGCATTGAACATTTTATCAAATCAAAACTGTAGCCTTACACTAATACTTTCAGCATGACCTTCCTGTACTGTATTGTAGAATGTAATGCTACACATTTGATGGAATATACATGCTAAAACACATGAAGGAAGTTTATAAGTAAAGATTTGCTGTCAATTAGCAATTGTGGTGCTAATAAGATGGTTGGTCTTGTTTCTTTGGAAATAAATGTTGGGAGGAACAAGATCACTTCACAAAATGTGTGTTTCACTGCACATTATTAGAATATTAGAGTACATGCAAATTAACAAATGAAAGGTGGATCAATGAAAGGTTGGGAGGAACAAGATCACTTCACAAAATGTGTGTGCATATGTGTGTTTCCCTGCACGTATGGGTTAAATGCAGAGGACCAATTCTGAATAGTGGCAAATTGATCACTATTCACTTTCGCACTTGTGTGTCGCACTGCACTGCTAGGACATTGTGATAAATCATGGAAAAGGTTTAACAATCCAGGACAAGATTATAGTAGAAGAACAGTGTTTATTACATTAAAGAGAACATCCAACATAGTGGTAGTGCAGATAATCAAATCTGTAGACTGTATAAAATGTAAAGCTTACAGTATATACCAGCTGCTCAGAGTCACTGCAGACACTTATCTTATTTGCGGTCTAAGGTGATCACAATTATGGAAGGTAAACTGCTCAGGTTTGGATGAGAGGCGACACTGATAAGCTCTATAAGTTCTGTACGGAAGCGTAAAAAAAGATACTCGTACATCAGATGATTTTGCAGCAGATGCAGTTTAAGCTTGAAGGACAGATTGCACAAGAGCAAACTAAATTTAAGCCAAAAAGAACCACAAGGGATCAGGTCACAAACCTCCGGATCATCCTTTAGAAAGCAAAAGAAAGGAACCAGGAACTATATTATTGTTTCCACTCACACTTGGTCCAAACTCCTCAGAAATCTCTACAGTCAAGAGCATACTTCAGTCAGAACAGCCAATTACACATCAGCATGGTTCAGCATAAGAAAAGGAGTCCAACAAGTATGTAACCTCTAACATCCTAGGAGTACCAGTGATGAAAAAAGTAATACAAGTATTTATGGGAGGATTCAAGATTGGTTGAAAGCGCATCAACAATGTCAGATATGCTGATGACATCGTCTTATTGCCCACATCACATAAAGAACCTCAGGAGCTGGTGTCTGGTTCTAAGAAAGATGCAAAAGAATATAACATGAGAATAAATGCACCTAAAGAAAAGCAATGACTAACACTGAACACATACAGGAGATGATAGTGGAAGGCAGAAATTTGTAGCAAGTGGACTCTCACATATTTGCTGCAGACTGTGTCGTCAAGAAGTGAAGTCATGAATGGCAATGGGCATGGTGGTGATGGTCAATGAACAATTAGCACCAAGATACGACTAATGAAAGCCTTGTGCACTGAAGAAAAAAAAAGTGTATTCAGGGTTCTGAGACCGAGTGCCTCCAGAAAGTGTTAAGGATCTCATGAATAAAGATGATGCCCACTAATAAATCTACAAGAATGCCCACAATAGAAAAGTATACTATATAAACTATATGAAATTTAACATGCTACGTTACTATAGTTATTTTATGAGGCTCCCATATGACAGCACTGAAGGAAGTATAATGACAAGACTTGTGGAGGGAGTTAAAAAAAGACATGAAAGACCAAGAATAACCTGAAAAAAATCATGATGTGAAGTGGATTATCAGGCACCAGACTGCTACAAGCAACCTGAGACAGATGGCATTGGAGAAAGCTGACTAATCTGTGCAGCCAACCATTGCAAATTAGATGATACTACTTACTGAGAAAAATTGCCCCACTGAGGAACATATATAATTGACTGCTTTTTCAAGGCAAAAGAGACAAATGCGATTCACTGGGAAATACATATAACGTAAACATAAAGTACAAGGAATCGCTCTACTGACCTCCACTGCCTGTGCTGGGTGGCCGGTGGGGAGCGCTTGCAGGGACCACATCTCTCTGAAGAGAGGTTTGTGGAGGGGACAGCATGGCAGTTTCAGCTAGTGAGGTGGTAGCAGCAGCTGACAGTCCCTGGCTACTCAGAATGCCTCCGGGGTTGTAGCTCATAGAGTTGGGGTTTGTAACCGGCACAGCCACATGCATCGAGAAATTCTGCTGAGGCAAAGCTGTTGGCTGCAGGGAAAAGAACCATTTCACACACACAAACACACACGTAGTTTAATATAGCTTTTTTAATGAAATAAAATAATTATCTAGTTACTTTCAATACTTCCAGCTTTGAGTGTGAGCACATACGCATTTATGGGCCTGAAAGTGAAAGACAATGCCGGCCTTTTAGTGTTTTAATAACAATGGGGTAAACCAGAACATGGATAGCACAGAGAAAAATGGTAACCTTAATAGAAAAATCTTAGGCTCACCTCCAGCAGTGTATAAAACACAGTCAAATGTCTGTTATAAGGGAGTATCTGCACTGTAAACCCTTGTGAACGTTCTATATTTCTGTATAAATATGAACTAAAATATCATCAGAAGTCCTAAAAGTTGGTAATTACATATTTGCGAGTGGTAAAACTATGTGAACCTTTGCTTTTACAACACCCCAATACAGCAATAACTGCAACTAAAAGTTCATCTTTTAGAAGTTGTGTGAAAATCTGATGATGTTTTGTGTCATATTTATGCAGAAATATAGAAAATTCACAAGGGTTCACAAACTTTCAAGCAACCCTGTATTTCTGGTTTCATTTAGTCAACAGGAATATGAACATAATCATAGCTATACCATGTATGTATATCAGTACGACCACCATTACAGCATGGCAACAGTCTGAACATTCGGTAAAAATGGAAAACAGAGCGACAGCTTAGATATTTCATTTCTGTTTCAATAAGTAAAGATGTACCGTTATATCAAAGCATTTAAACATGGAGAGAATTTCATCATTTATTCTTATGAAGCACTCAAGATGAGACTACAGTGAACAATTTCAACTCTTAATATAATACTGAATGAACCAGTTAGGAATTACAGACATTCTATAAAGAATTACTTTGAATATCAAAGGTTTAAAATAACAGTACAGACTAACAACCATATCATTTAAAGTCATTGACTGCCTGAAGGCCTGAATCCATGAAGATCACTAAATGTCTAATCCTTTAAGAAGCCACTTTCGGATGATGCTTATTTAAACGTATTATTTATTCTGCCATTTAATTCGATTATATTTATTTGCTATAAAAAGCTGTTGGGTTGCCATATAATTTGGGTAATTTCTCATCTATACTATGCATTTTCATCCTATTACTTTTTTGGGAATTTTACTAAATCTGAGCAGAAAGTAAGATTTTCCTAGTTCTCTGCAGTCACACATACAGTACATACATAAATACTAAGGTCATAAACCTACCTCCACCATGTTTGGTAAGTGTTAATCCTGTATCAGACCGAGGTAGGTTGTTAGTCTAAGTTGGTCTAAGATAGGCTTTCTGTGTTACCACTGCTGTCTCTTTTTACATTCAGAAAATTGTCTCATAATAGTTGACTTTAACATTAAATTTTTTTCCAGAGAGTGCTTAACTTATGTAGCTACAGATTGTAAACATTTATTTCATTACAAAGAAAACAAATATTCATTGCCTTCAATGTTCTTCCATTTTGTCACTGAGTTCATTTTTAAGAATGCTTGGCCATAACCAAACATTTCTGGCATCTATTCTGCTGATTTTATTTTAGTCAAATTATTGGCTCCATCACACCTCTGCACTGGATACTGCATCACAATTCTAAATTTGTCATGTTAAGTGTGAATGTAATTTTGTTGTTAACTAACAGAATAAGAGCCGAACGTCTACATTTCAATATCTTACTAACTGCATGATTTAACATCCACTGTTTATCCACTGTTAACTATTTATTTATGGACAAATGTGAAACTAGCATACATTATATAAGGACAGTGCTGTTCTGATTAACAGTAGCGATTTCTAGGTTGGTCAGTGTGAGCAGTGATCATTAAACCACTCCATTGACAGCACACTGCAGCAAACATGTTAGTGTTATTATTAGTATGTTAATGGAATAGAGAAGTGGTACTTTGTGCAAGTGTAGATTGGAGGTGGCGTGTCCTCTCCAAGTCTCAGGTGAAAAATTTTATGGCCATCACTCACAATAAGATCACCATTGAATGAAGAATATACAATGTAAAATGTCTTGTTATTAGCTTAGTGAAGTCTGGAGGATGAAGAAGCTCCAGATATTTATACTGGGGTATAAATGAATGCCTTTCAATTAATAAAGAAATTGGCCAGTTGAGGAAATGGGTTTTGGATTAAAGAACATGAGGCAGAGAAAAGAGAGTATCCCTAAGTCCTTCACTATCCCTTTCCCACACACATGTGGGACTCAATTTTTAAAGTTGGGAAGTTTACCATAGAAATTAATGGGTAATTTTGGAATTACTTGGAATATAATTAGAATATTCAAAGTTAAAGTTAAAAAGAAACGTACCTATATTTGGTAAAATATATACTTAATGATAATTAGGTTTTTCTTTCAGACTCTAACTTTATTGGGTTCACCACAATAAGTCAATGATTCCACCACACTGTCTTCTGCATCCTCTGCTCTCACACCAGCTACCTGTATATCTATATTAACCACATTCATATCTACTCTTTGGTCTTCCACTCTTTCTCCTGCCTGACAGCTCCATCTCTAACATCCTTCTATAAATATATCCACTGTCCCTCCTCTGTACATCTCAGTCTGATCTCTCTAATTTTGTCTCCCAATTTTGCAACCCGTGCTCATTCATAATCCTGAACAATCCAGGTCACTCCCAAAGAGAACCACAACATCTTAAGCTCTGCCGTCTCTAGCACTGCTTCCTGTCTCTTAGTCAACGCCACCGTCTACAGACAAGACTGATCTCACTATACTCTGATAAAACTTTCCTTTCCATTTTGCCCCAACCCTTTTGTCACACATCTCTCTTGACACTTTTCTCGCTTCTTTACCTCTTTTCCACACCCCATTTTCTTGGACAATTGACCACAAGTGTGTGAAATCCTGCATCTTTGGATTTGCAACTTCTCCCTGTAGCCTGACTGTTCTACCTGCCTCCTTCTCATTCACACAAATCTATTATATTTATAGTTGACTTTTATTCCACGTATTTCTAGTGGATACCGCCACCTTTTCAAGTTCTTTAATAGCTGTTTCCTGCTCCCACTACAGATCACGACGTTGTCTGCAAACATCTAAGTCTACAGCGATTCCTGTCTGACCTCATCTGTTAGTCTGTCCAACAACACACAAAAACAAGAAGGGACACAGAGCAGATCCTTGATGCCATCACACCACCACCCATACTAAAGAACAATCTTGGCTGAAATAATTAGGTGGTCTATAGGACTACCTAAAGTCATGTTTGGACAAGGTTCATATTTTTTTCTGACAGCAACAGCATTTTCTGTGTGGGGTAATATGGAAGGATCGACACTTCAGGATCCATAAAGGTCAATCACTACACCCTTCATACCTGTCTATAGCCGTATTACTAAAATGATCTTAAATAAACGTCCCGTGATGACAGTTTACACGACAGACTAAATCTGTTTCTATATTTAAAAAAACCCTCAATATAATGTATAAGACATTTAGCTGCAATTAAATGAAGAGTGTGATAAAGCGTAATACTGTGAAATTAGATCTGCAGTTGTGCTTTTCAAAATTCAGACAATGTGATCTTATCGGGGTGTTCAAAAAGAGAATAGAAGTTAATAATAAAGAAAGAAAAACGACATACACGTCCAAACAAAACAATATAAAAGGTTAATATTTAAAAAAAGGACTGCATAAAAATTGTGGACAGTTGTGGAGTGGGATAATTAAGGGGAAAAAGAAGAAAAATTTAATATGGAGCATCCTTTCTGCCACAAAGCCAAGCAAAAATATTACATTTACTTACGATTTTATGATTTCGCATCATATTATCAAACTCCTCATTAATTTTTTTATATTTTTCTTCTCTGTGGGGTGTGAGGACATATGAGGCATCAGGGTCCGGGCTATCGCAGCCTCTGTGTTCTTTCTTGTTTAAGGCCTGTAGTGAATATCAAAATAAAATAGGATCAACAAAAACAGAAGAGAAAGCAGTACTTACACCAGAGCGTTTGTATATTAAATCGTTCTCTTCATTTAGTTTGCCCAAACAGTCATCCATGAGGGGACTATGGCCAAAACAGTCATCAGGATCAGGACTGGCACATTCACTAAGGCCTTTGGTTCTTAATTTCTGCAATAAAATTGGAGAATTTACATACAATGCACACATGCATAATGCAAACACAATGATACTGTAAAGACAAATTCAGGTGTATTGTTGTAAGGATGCAATATGTATACATACATGTATACATAAACTTTCCGTTATCCATATCTATATTAATATTTAAACTAAGAGTACACATTGCTCAAACAACGGAAAGTTTTTATTTATTGATTTTTTATAAAATTGTAATGTACAAATGTACAGCTGCCAAAGCTGTAAATAAAGCTAATGCTACAATGATGCAATTCAGTAAAAATAATAAATCAGGAAATTATTGTTAACTGTACAAGTGAGGATTAGGCAGAAGACAATGAATGCATGAATAATCCTGAAAATCTAAAAGTGGACACTAGTAGGCACACAATAACAATAATAACAATAATAATTTACTACAGTGGGACTGTGTTGCTGTGAGTTCCTTGAGATTTATGGTTTGGTTTGTTTACTGAAAAACAAACAAAATAAAATATAGAAAATACTCCCTTGTGCTGCTTAGGCACAGCAAATGACATTTTGTGACTAAATAAATAAAATCTCATTTGTTTTGAAAATTGCTGGCCATTCTGAATAATTAGATTATCTACACTGACCACATGTACCTTAGATGTTCTATGCAGGTCTCTATTATATATATATATCCGTTAAAGAAATAGCATCATCATTGGACCACCACTTGGATCATATTTAGCACAGTGATATGTAGGTAACACTTGAAAGGGTAGGCACTTGTATAACTGCATCTAGCAGTGTTACACTTTATTAGACATATATGACTTGCTTATAGCTTACCATGTTGTAAATGCACAGTTAGAGAGTACAGTTCAGAGTGAAACGTCGGCTACTTTAACTGACCTGTCAGTGTCTTTCAGCCAGATTCTGTGTACAAATATACAGTACATAACAGCGGCAGTAGGGGATTGTGAATGAACTCTGCTGTATAGTGTATCCAACTGTCCAGTGAGTAATATTGTAACTGTATTTAATGATGTGATGCTTCATAGATACTGCATTAGCAAAACATACATAAAACTGTACATTTTTATTCTGTCAAATCTCTAATCATATCTCTAATTATTATATTATTTTTATTTCTTATATGCAGTCATATTCCCGCTTAACATTCAAGTGTATGTGTGTGTGTGTTTCAATATTTTCAGTTAACATAAGCCACCCAGTTGGATACCGGCCTCACATAAAAGGTCCCACAGTGCAGCCATTTGGAGGCTGCTTTGAGATTCTACCAGCAAATCTGCCACTCACAAATCATGTCAAGTGGTAAAATAAAGTGTTGTTATATCTGAATTGAATTGAATATCTGGCTACTAATGGTTATTTGCACATGAAATAGACTGATGTATAGATGCTTTTAAAATTCTTAAATCACAGAAAACCTTGTTTGTCACATGAGTGAGGTTCTGAATCAATTTGAATCGATTCAATAGCTATTTATTTATTTATTTTTGGCTTAAATGTTGTTAGAAAATACAAACATATTTAATTTTTTCTCTTAAAAATAAGCAACGGGTTTTAACTCAAAAATTGTAACTTGAACTGTAAACAAAACTGTCTCAATGAATTACAACTTGACAAACCTTTGGTGCTGATTATCTGATGTAACTTCCTGTTTTCAAACTCTGGATAAGATCGTCATCTGTGTCGTCTTTTAAATATTTAATTTTGAAACCAGATTTTTAATTTTGCCTTCCAGTCCATTCTAGTGCGTTTTATACTTGCCTTTCTGAATATTTTTCCCTCTCTTTACTGATGTCTCCGCTTTCACTCAGAGAAAACGACTATGTTCTCTTCTGCGGTTTTTAGTATTTCTGAAATAAATAACCTCCGCTTGGCAGATCTTGTAAACCACATTGTATTTATCCAGCACTTTATCCTTTGTTGATTTAAATCTGAATTTTTTTAGACTTTACTCGAGAAGACTTTCAATTTTACTCGCGTCAGACATTTTGTGTGCATGTGTGAACTTCAGCCAGAAGTCACTCGTGAGAATACTAGCGTTAACTTTACGAGGAAAAATCGAATGTCCTTTAAATCAATATTGCAAAATTTAAATGAAATCGATTTATAATCATTTAAATCGATTTTTATACACTGCACTACTGCCTGGGCATTTGGATATACGTCCTATAAGTCCTGTACATGAAGACATTTTAAAACCAAACCCTCTGAGGTGCTCATCTTGTGCATACAACTCTGGATGGGTCAGCAAGAGTGGCTTTAGCTCACTCTTTCCAAGCAACTCTTTCCTGAGTCATTTCCTGTTTGCACCAGTATGCCTGTGTTTACCCGAAAAACTATGCACTTTCTCCCCAACTGTGCCACTGATTACATCAGGACCTAAAAATTAAAGCCCTAACCTGATCATTATGTGGGCAGCAGTGTGGTCAAGCTGGAGGAGGGATAAGGATGGGGCAACCTAACCAAAGCGGCACACCCTTTGCCTGTGCCAGAACACAGATCAGAAACACTTAATTCAGGCTATGATATATTGAACACTATGACACACTCAATCATTGAGGGATTGCTAATGCCTGCTGTGGAGCGAAGGCCTATTATGGATGGAGCTGCCAAGTATATTTTTTGTTCCAAGTGCTAGAATTCGGAATAATACATAAGGGCAAGACATGAACAAAACCCAGTACATGTATATAAGAGGTGTGATTGGAAATGTTTTACAAACCTGAAGCATGTATCAACACACCCAGATATCCTTTAAAGACTTAGCATATTTTGGCTGCCCTACGGTATCTGCCTGTAGCTGCAAGTAAACGGATCACAAAATCAGCACATGGCGAAACAGGTGGCTCTGACTCCAGCACCTGCCATCCCGCCTTGCTTCCCCACCCAGCCAATCAGCTGCCTTCATACAACAGCACAGCCTTACAAGGGAGCCTGGAGGTCATCAGCGATGACCCCCTGCCATACCTCCTGTCATAAACAAGAAGCAAACTAACCATCACAGTTGTTGTCATCTGACACTTTTTAGGATCTACAAATGTCTCAATATGTATGTATGATGTATGAGTAATGTATGATGTGTTGCCAAGTGCACATATATTGATCTGGGTCCAAAGAGAAGTACAAGGGAAAAGGTGACATGCTCTTCTAGAACTTTTATTTAGTTTAATTTTACTTGAATTTGTAAACACATGTTGAGATTTTTACAACTAAGTGTATAAAAGTAGCAGTTTAAAAGAGCAAAAAGAGTACACTGACAACCTCTGCCATCCATGTGTCATAACCAGCCACATGCCCGTTTATCAAAACAGAAAACAGAGAAAACAGACAAAACTGCTATCAAACCAAAAGTGTTTGTTTATCAGGTATAGAGGAGAAAGTGAATATACACAAAGTTACACCTACTCTTATCATGACTCTGTTCTAACCCTGAGGTTTTCCAGCATCTCTCTCTCTCTCTCTCTCTCTCTTTCTCTCACTACAAGCTATTATTTACAGAAGAATAAAATATTGTCATTTTTATTGGCTAAAGATTATAATACTGCCATCTAGCCTCTAGCCAATGAAAATGTAAACAACACACAATCTACTGCTTAATTGTATTATTTCAAAATCAATAAAGTGTTTTTATTAGTTCATACAAAACAACATAATATCCCTATTTTTTAATATCTCAATATTTTCAAATGTATCGATATTTTCTACATACAAATATATCGATATTTTCAATATTCAAATGTATCGATATTTTCAATATTCAAATGTATCGATATTTTCAATATTCAAATGTATCGATATTTTCTACATACAAATGTATCGATATTTTCAATATTCAAATGTATCGATATTTTCTACATACAAATGTATCGATATTTTCAATATTTAAGTGTATTCATATTTTCAATATGTGAATGTATAGATATTTTTGCTATTTATATATAAGAGAATATTAAAGAAAATTATTTTTAATAAATATGTTATCCTGAAAAAACAACTTAACAAGCAGATAAACTGCTTCATGCCCTTTTCATTATTACTCTTTCTCCTGTTCCTTCAATTTATTCGGTTTTGGTATCTCTGCCATAGATTGAATCATTAGCTGTTCAAACCTTGAACTCACAGAACCCACCCATCAACCTTGTTCCTGCTGGCCAATAAAATATTCATAATAAAAATGAGGTATTCCGATAAGGCAAGAGATGAAAGGAGAGGAGGCAGAAAAGGACATGTCAGCAATACCTACTTCTATTGGTGCAGAGATCCAGCTGGCCACAGATTGATGAGGCCTACTCTGTGAAAAGCCGGATCTCAACACAGCCTTCTGTCATGATCCATGACATTTGACCAAATAAGCCAACACTCACTGGCCACTTTATGAGGTATACTTGTTTAATTGCTTGTTAACACAAATATCCAATTAGCCAATCTGATGTCCACAACTCAATGTATTTAGTCAGGTAAAGGTTTCAAGTGAAACTTGCTGAAATACAAACCGAGCATCAGAATGGGGAAGAAAGTTGATTTAAGTGACTTTGAACATTTTATTGTTGTTAATTACCAGACGTTGCTTGTCTGGGTATTTCAGAAACTCCTGATTTACTGGGATTTTTACACACTACCATCTCTAGAGTTTACAAAGAATTGTTCGACAAAGAAAAAAATATCCAGTGAGGGACAGTTGTGTGGATGAAAACGGCTGATGATGTGAGACGTCAGAGGAGAATTGGCAGACTGGTTTGAGATGATAGAAAGGCAATAGTAACTCAAATAACCATCTCTGTTCAAAGTATGACAAGATGAATTAAAGCAGTTCTGAAGGTAAAAGGAGGTCCAACCATTTACACTAATTATTTGGAAAGTAAGTGTATAGTATAGTAGTATATTATAGTCAAGAATACTGTATATATGACCATGCACATAGTTTATGCTGTATGTTAGAGTGTTTAAGTGTGCGTCTGAGAGACAGCAAAACCTTTGCACTTTTTTGCAGCTCACCCAAGAACAAAGATCTGTAAGATCTAGGAAAGCAAACATGGTGTTGTGGCTACACCAAAGTCAAACCCACGATGTAAATTCAGTTAACTTGCAGCAATGCTCAAAAACTGTCGGGCATCACTTCAGTAACCCTAATTCACATCCACATTGTCATTAGAAATTCCAACGAATTAGGTCAGCTGATGACATACTTTATGTTCTGCTAAAGTAGACTGCCAGAGTAACTGAAATTAGTGAGAAAATGTGGAGTGTAATAGCATACAGGAGGGTAAATACAATAACTCTACATAATTCTGATGTGGTAATAAAAACACCTGTGCGGATGTGCATAGTCTGTATAAAGTATAATAACAATGAAGACAAGATTTACATTCGCATAAATACACAAAACCAAATCATAAGTACTGTAATTAAAATGAACACATTCCTTAGGAGGTCCATAAAGAATCCACTAAACAAATTGAAATACATTTTATTTGAAAGTATAAGTGCGTCGCCACATTATAGTTTTGTTTGTTAAACAGTTGAACTGGAGCCAAATGTGACCCCTCCCCACATCCTACACTGTTTAGCCCCCAAACAGTGCCACCATACCCCTTACCGATTTAATGATTATGCAACACAGCGATCTGGCTGCACAAACATTTTTTACAGAAGGGAGCAGATGCTTCTAGCTGACAATAATATGCAAAAATAAGTTTTATTAAGTTAAATTGGTCATTTCTAAATTACTGACAACAAACTGGGCTAAAAGCACAGAAACGCTGTTAAAGTGTGTGCTCAATGGGACAGTCGCATAACTGACATCGTCTGAGTCCAGCCCCCAGCCAACCTCCTTGCAGAGCCGGAGCGTGATTTGCCTTCTGCATCATGGCTCTATTAGGACAACTCGCTAATTCCTGCTTGATTTATAGTCTATCATATTTGGCTGTATTGGTGATACTTTCCCCCTCTCACTAGAGAGAAATATTAATTTTAAGAGCTTACGCTATTAAGCTTAAGAGCAGTGTTTCATTAGCTCTTGCTACTTTTTCTGCCTGTTGACTGATTTTGAGAAGGGAGATGAGGGTAAAATTGAGAAAGGTCTGATTGTTTAACTCTAAGCAGCGTCATAACCAAAGCACTGCAATTTGTTTCCGATTTTGTTTCTACAATCAAGTAGTGGAAAAACAGCAGGAGCTGTTGTACGCTTGTACGCATTATATTTACAGCTCACATTCCAAGGAAAACTTATATATAAAGAATAAAGCCCTACACCAAAATTAAAAAAATATATATATTTTTATATATTTATATGTATATATATGTATTTAACAACAACCGTTATAAGTACTGGTGGCAAACAGGATACTGGTGGAAATTGTTAAAGACAATGAGGAGTAAAGCATGGAGGGAGACAGTGAGGAAGAACGAGAGTCTTCGAGAGTGTAGGACTGCGGCTAGCAACCTTGAATGTAGGGACGATGACAGAAAAGGGTATAGAACTGGCTGACATGATGCAGAAGAAGAAAGGTGGATATTTTGTGTGTGTAGGAGGCAAAGTGGAAGGGTAGCAATGTTCGAAGCATTGGTGCAGGTCCTGAAGGTGGAATAAGCAAAGAGTGTTGTTGAGGTGAAGAATGTCAAATAGTGTGATACGTTTGAAGCTATAAATTAAAGGTATAATTGTGATTATTGTCAGTGGCTATGCAAAACAAGTTGGCTGTGAGTTAGAGGAGAAAAAAGGGATTCTGGAGGGAGCTAGATGAAGTGGTAAAGAGCATTCCCAGAGAGGAGAGAGTAGTGATTGGTGCAGATTTTCAATAGGCATGAAGAAAACATTGGAGATGAGGATGTTATGGGCAAGGTTGGTGTTAAATTTAGGAACCTAGAAGGACAGATGGTGGTGAATTTTGCAAAGAGGATGGAATTTTTTGTGGTAAACGTGTATTTCCAAAAGAAGAAGCACATGGTAACCTAAATAAAGTAGAGGTAGGAGCAAACAGGTAAACTACATCCTGTGTAGACAAGGTTGCTTACAAGATTGGAGACTGTAAGGTTGTGGCAGGGAGAGTGTAGCTAGACAACATCGGTAGTTTACAGGATGACTCTGGCGGTGAAGAGGAGAAGGAGGGCAAAGGCAAAGCAAAGGACCAAATGGTGAAAGTTAAGAAAGGAGGATTGCTGTAAAGAGTTCAGAGAGGAGTTGAGAAAGGCTTTGGGTAGTAGTAGTAATAAGCTTCCAGATGACTGGGTAGCAGCAGCAACAGTGATAAGAAAGACAGGCAGAAAGGTACTCTGTGTGTCATTTGGACCGGTGAAAGACAGCAAGGAAACTTGGCACCTGGGACACAGACGTGAGGGAGGTCATTCAGAACAAGAGGTCAGTAAAGAAGAAATGGGACTGGGAGAGGACTGAATAAAGTAAGCAGGAGTAGGATGAGTAAGAGGGAGGTAGCAAAAGTCAAGCAGAAGGCTTATGTTGAGTTGTACGAGTGGTTGGACTGTTATGAATCGGCTGGCAAGAGAGAGAGATAGAGCAGAAGTGGATGTGCAACATATCAAGGTTATCAAGGATATGCACTGGCAGGTGAGGAGAGGGTGATGGGAAGATGGAAGGAGTACAGGTGCTAGTCATAAAATTAGAATATCATGAAAAAGTTTATTTATTTCCATAATTCCATTTAAAAAGTAAAACTTGTATATTATATGCATTTTAGAGTAGAGATGGAAAAGGGGTTTTTGACTAGATTATTCAATGAGATTTGTGAGAGTGAAATTAT
>JAOUQT010000036.1:9329851-9354719 GCA_025769995.1 Xyliphius kryptos
TGAAATGTGATATATATATATATATTTTTTTTTTTTTTTTTTGCCTTAATTATGAACACCTTTATTTACAAATCTCATGTTGTGTGACAAATGTGAAAAAAAATGAAAATAAATAAAAAACAGGAAATGAGGAAGGGGCAAACATTTTTTCACACCACTGTATATGTTTGTATCTGTATAATTGTGTGTCTATATACACACATTATACGTTTACTTTACTTTTATTAAACAGTATTGTTTGTAAGTAAATGATTAGCTGAGACTTCAAGAATGTGAGGATTCATTCTTAACAAAAAGACAGTTATCATAAAGAGGGGAAAAGAAACTTTAAATGTTTACTCATATTTGACTATTTCTATCTGAAAAGAATTTTGTCATGAATTTATAAAGATAATGCACTCCCTGGCGTCAGGCCCGTGTGCTCAGCTGTCCCACATTACCACACAGTGTGGTGGAAGAGCCACTTAATGCAGCTTGGTTTAAAATTACCACATTACTGCCAAACAACTACACTGTTCTACTGCGCCATCACTTCTGGAAATTGAGTTTGCATTTCTTTTTTTTTTTTTTTTTTTTTTTTTTTTTTTTTTACCTTCTCTCGTTTTTAACTAAATTGTGTGCTGAGCGATGTTTTATGACAAACAGCAAACCCAAGGGAAGTGCACTTTAGTCATTACGTGAAGGGATGTGAATGGGATGTAAATATGACTCAATTACCTTAGTGTTGGACCTCAAACAACTTATTTTAAAGCATTTTGGACCATTTTTCAAATCTACAATCTCACCCAACTTACAAAAAATGGATTTTAAAATGTGTTGCAATTTTTGCACAAGACAAAATGCACTTAGCTCAATTTACCACGCAAATGACATCTTTCCTTTGTAATTAAATCAGTAAAGGGGTACTTCTGCAAAAATAAGTCCTCACCGAGTGGCGTACATGCTGTCTAAGAATTTCTAAAGTCTAGATTTAAGGAGCTAGTTATTTACATAAGATTAAATAAATTGTGTGTTGTGTGGTGGATATATATATATATCTTCCAACTTTTTAGTGTGTGGTCACTGAGTCTTAATGATCTAAATTTTAAATCATAATACAAGCTTGTTTGTTTATTACATGTGATGCTGCAGGTTGCAGCATGATTTTTTTTTTTTTAACTAAAGTTCATTACAATTTCAAAAATAAATAATTGTTTAGATGATTGTAGAATTGCATAATTTATAGGTGGCATTGCTCTAGTAATCATTATTTACATGAGGTATGTAATGTTTTAATGGATTATTTGAGTAATAACAACATTTAAATTACAAAAGCTAAAAATGCAAAACAATTGGTCATGAAATAATTAGTTCTTTTAATTACAGTGAATTTTCTTTATGCTTCTTATTCTGTGCACAGGCACTAATGAAAATTCAGGCAGGATTTATGTCAAGGGCTGGCAGGATGAAGACGACTAACTGATTTAGATATTTGTATTGACACATACAGCTTCACTGGCTAATGACAAGAAAAAGTTCAGGCTTCCAATGAACGTGTTAAAGGGGTTGTTTTTAAAACCCTATTGTGACAGTAATTGCGTTGGAGATAAACAAGACCACAGTAAGTATTGGCATGTGAAAGAATCACAGCACCCTCTCACATCTCTCCTTAGTGTATGCAGGGCTGATTACAGTATTGCAGACATGCCGGCTCTCTGGGGAGTCATTTTTGACGTTTGTCACCTTGGTCTGCTAAGCCGAGCGGGGCATTGCCTGCCATTCTCAGAGTTGCGTTTCAGTGCCCCACTGGGTTTAAACCTGATCTGTGCCAGTGTTTGGCCACTGCTAAGACCACAGAGAATCAGCGCCCAGAAATGTTCTACCTCCGCCTGTGTTGTTCAATGTCATCTGTTGTTGCCATAGAGAGCAAGTCCGACACTCTGGAGCACAAACTTTTTGTCGTATATTATCATGTATCTTACATTGTCTGAGCTTTTTCACATGTAACTGGACACACAATTGACATCTTGTATTTGTTAACCATTATCTCCTGACCCACTAAGTAATTTCCTATTTCTAATATGCACAATTTTTTATGAGTGTTTTAAAGTACAGATCTTCCATGCTTTAACCCCATTACATGACCATAGTAAACTGAAACAGATCAGATTAAGATTAATCCTTCTTAATGCGCTGGCTCATAGCACAATCATTAGGTGTCTTGAGTTTAATCCGGCCCACCTATCTGCTACCCTTTATAAAATACACACAAAGGATTTGGTCTTAATGCTAAGGGACTAATCTCTTTACTTTGTTTATAAATGTGTATAAGATTAATGTTTATTATGGAAGTGTTGAGCGGCACTGTTGGCAAATGCTGTGTAATTTATGTAGGTAACAGCTCAGTGATTGTGATGCCTCTCAATGGAAGTGAAGAGGGCTCATACCTGTAGACTTAATCTAACTCCATGTAGTTCTTTTATGTTCAAACTAGTCTTTATTATCCCGATTTATTTCTAAACTAAAGCTTTGCATTATTTAGGCTCTGATTACAGTAAGTTTAACTGCACCACGATTATTGTAAAACACTAAATGATGTGAAATAAGCATAATATTCTAATAGACAACATGTTTGCTACCTCAATTAATGCTTCTTATAAATAAAGGATTTTTTTTTAAATGTGTAATATGTTTTTATAAATTAGCATATTTTTTCCTCAAAATACATGAAACATGTTGCTATAAAGTGGAATAAAAATTGGGTGCATTTAGTGTATCCCCCCCAAACACAATAAATTGCTTGATGTCAGTTATGTGACTGAATTAAAGTGATACAAATGATTTAGCTTTATTTAACTTCATTTTGTAGGCTGTGAGGCATCATTTGTCTGTCTTTGTGCTGTCTAAACTCAAACAACAGTGTAATTGCAGGCAGGGATAGTTTTAGTATGCGCCCCAGTGTCTGTGGGTATTGTGGTTGTAACGCAGTAGCTGAAGCTTGTAGCTCTACAGTGCATGGTTGCAGGATTCTCTCATAGCCCATGGGAATGCCATTAGTGAAGAGTTGAAGGAATGCAGCAGGTGAAACAAATAAGGCACAGACTCCCCTCTTGTCGGTTTGCTTTATTCCTTTTCCCCCCTTAGATTTTCTCCCGCCTTTCTCCTTCTTTCTTTCTGTCTGTCTATCCCTCACTCAGTTGGCTGTCTCTTATTTTTTTTCTTGCATTCGTGTATGATTTTAGTCATCAGGAAGACTGGGAAATGTGCTCAGTGCCAGTGCATGTGTGGCAATTTATCCCATGGTGCTTGCTACCCATTCTCATAGGCTTAAACATTTACAGTTCCCCAGTCAAATAAACTGTCAGACATACAGAAGTACAGTTCACTAAACCTTATATGCACTATGATGCTAAAGATTCACTTTTTTACAACTCCACACATTTCATGTCACCATGCATTATATTTTTGGGTGAAATTAATGTTCATTGTCCAGTTATTTTAAAATAATTAAGAAACTATTTATTTAATATTTGGTCTTATTGCCTTTCAAATGCTGAAATCAAAAGTTTTTTAGTGAAACTTTAGTTCAAACTTTAGGGACGTTTGTTGTACTTTTTGCCCAGCCGTGCTTTTTTTTTTTACTTTACAATATTTTTTATTGAAAAAGATGTGTATTATAATTGCCCTGATGTATGGTACATTTGTGGTCAAATATTAACATTATGGGTAAAGTCTTGGTTACTATTTATTACATGACAATTTATCGAGTGACAATTTATGTGAATAATAATGATAATGTTGTCTACTTTATGTAGACATAAAGCGAACAGCCATGTGATGTTGCATTTAGTGTGCTTTTACAAAACAAACAAACTAAAAAAAGCCCTCTTGTAGTGGGGTTGTTTTGCTGCAGACATCTTTCTCTTATTCCTCTAGGGTCGCGGTGGGGTTCTCCATGCCTATCCAGGGGAGAACATCTCAGGCGCTGGGCGGATACACCCAGGACAGGGCTTCAACCCATTGCTGGGCACACACACACACAATCACACACACAAACTAAATGGGGCAATTTAGAGCATTCAATTTACCTGGAATCCTGGACTGTGGGAGGAACCCGGAGAGGCGGACACGGGGAGAACATGGAAACTCCACCCAGATCAGGACTCGAACTGGGAAACCCCCAGTGCTGAGAGGCCAACGTGTTAACCACTAAACCACCGTGCCACAGTCACGCTGTGAACATAACCGTATACTTAAATTAGTTTAATAACATTCTTGCTTCTGGCAGTACAGTAAAGACAGGTCCATGGGTAACAGTTGAATGCTTCACTGAAAAGAAATGTGGAGTTTTTCTTCTGTTTTTGAAACAAACAATAAAGCAAACCGGAAGTGGTGAAGTTCCCCATGCCCATCCAGGGGAGAATGTTTTAGGCACTGGGCAGATACACCCAGGACAAGGGCACCAATCTATCGCTGGACACACGCACACAGCCACAAACTATATGGAGCAATTTAAAGTAGTCAATTTACCTCGAAATTGTAAATTGTTACCTCGTCAATTTACCTCGAACATTTTTGGACTGTGAAAGAAAACCCAGTGAAAACCCATGCGGACATGGGGAGAACATGGAAACTCCACCTAGATCAGGATTTGAACCAAGAATCCCCAGCGCTGAGAGGCGAACATGCTAATCACTTAGTCATCATGCTGCCCAGCCTAAATAATATTTTCAAAATTAGAAAAAGAAGTGTAGTGATTCTTTTTTGTTTGTTTATATTTTCTGTACTGATGATGATTTTTTGCTTTATAGTAAAAGGCTAATTGCAGTCCTAGCTCAGCCCTGATTCTGTGGTACTGCATTGTGCTGTAGGTTTTATGTTTTTTAAAATGACATAGGACTGAATTTCTAGTGCTTTTATTGTTGAAATTGTTTTTGTGGGATAGTGGGAGAACCAGGATAGTTTTATTCAATGTGTACTATCTATTAATCTTCAAGTTAATCAGTCTAATTACCTCGATGATAAATAGATACTACACAGTGTTTAAAGCCAGTCTGGTTTTTTGACGTCATACCTACCATGTCTGATTTCCTATCAGATGTCCAACGCTATCATCACCTGATCATCCATACAGCCTGGGATGAGTAGCATTCATCACCTCTAATTTTAACTATGAAGAAAGAAAGGAAATGAGCATGAGGCAAAATGGCCTGAGGAAAGACAGCCTGGAGTCTCTAATATTTACTATTACTGTATTTAACCAGCGTTCTTTTTTTTATTTTTTATTATAGAATCATTATAATTTAAAGTTCTTCTATGTATTACGCTTGCTTAGCTAGGATTCAAACTTTTAAACTTTTGGTTAGCATTCCATGCAGTACATTGAACAATCAGTGACTGTCTATTTTATAGAAAGAAGTTTTAAAGCAAAACTAAACTGTAGATAATTAATCCATGAGTTGTCACTTATTTTTCCTAAAGGAACAAATGCTGTTAAATCATGTTTGTGCCTCCCTCATGAGTTCTATCTGGCTTCATGAGCACAGGAAACAACATTCAGTAACACATTCTTCAGGAAGTATATACACACATGCACAGCGGAACTGTACGCCTGCCATTCTCTTAAATGTTTTAATTCGGCATGATAAAACATCCGTTATTTAGAAGTTGATTGAGCGGAACGCATTTTTGAGCAGAGGTCCATCCATCATGAGGCGTCTTCAGGCTGTGAAACACATTACTGTCCATTCTGGTCATCTTTGCAGTGCCAGAATAATGTGGCTTCTGTGCAAAGAATGAAGCATAAAAAATACATTTTAGTTGCTGAATAACAGGTGGGAGCATAGTGAGACGTGGATACTAATAAAATCAGTTTGTGAATGTGTCGCATCTCGGAACATTTATTTTAGCTGTATGTTTCTTCATTCATTGTGCTTCTTTATTTAAAAAAAAAGTTGAAAATTTATAAATTTGAAAAAGAAGTCACAGCTGATGGGTTGTGAAAAAAAGGAAGAAATATTTGAAAAAGCTTTTGTTTACCATCCTGTGTCTATACCATGTAAGTTTGTAATGTTAGTGTAAATACAAGAAGAATTCATATCTTGTCAACGTGTGTGTGTGTGTGTGTGTATATGAACCTAAATCATGCTTGTTTATGACATCGAAATGCTAGACTTAAATATACAGACTGATTTATTTAATCACTCATCTGTCTTCAGTGACTACCTCTCTCATCATTTTTGTAGTTTATGGAATAAAACCTGTGAGGTCAGTGGATAAACATGCCGCACATTCTCCACATAAACTATTCTCCCAGTTCATTCGTCCAGCTGCAGCATTTGAAGCCTGTTAGATCCTGCAGCATTTCAGTCTCTGGTCAATATGAGTCCAGAGGGCAATTTGAACAAAGCCCCTCAGGTCAGAGGTGAGGCACAGGGCTGCTGTTTGTTTGTTTGTGCTCTCGCTCAGCACCTTTTTTAATATCAGCCGTAAGGTGTGGCAAACAAAGACTGGGCCACTCAGTCGTCCATCAGTAGAATTGCACGACGAGGACAGAAGGGAGAGTAAAGGAGGTTTGGATTAAGAGGAAAGGACTCAACAAACATGCCAGTTCTTTCGTGAATTAAAGTTAGTGCGGTTGTATAGCGCGCGCACACAAATACTTGGCCTTGTCTTTTAATGACATCTGCCAGTTGTCCTGTATTTTATTTGAGAAAAAAATGAATAAACATGTCCAAAATTAGAATTTCCAGAATCAGACATGCTGATGGTTTGTCTGTGTTTTTAGCTAGCATGTCTGGATCTGAGTATGAGAATTGACTAAACTCTCTTAAGCACATCTGTCTTGTTGTACCACTCACCACTAGTAAATATAAAATCAAATATAGTTGCTAATCACTGCTGTATCTGGTCTACCACTACCCAAATAACACCAGCTTTATGGGGGTGGGGTCATTTGGGGATCCTGAATATTTGAAAACAAAGGTAAGAGGACTAATTAAATATTTTGAAAAACAGATTGACCACAGTCTTCAATTGTAGAACTACCAAGTGCAGTACTGGGGCAGTCGTAGGCTTGTGGCTAAGCAACCTAAAAGTTCCATTTGCAGTCTCACCAATTACTTTGGCTAAAGTGCCCTTGGGCAAGGCACCTTAACCCTAATTGCTACGTGGCGCCGACCACTCCGGGCATGTGTGCTCATTTTACTCTGTGTGTGTATTTCACTGCATGGATAGGTTAAGTATAGAGGACAAATTTAATTCCCCTGTGTGTAAGTACAGAGAAAATACATCACTTTACATCCATATAGTAAGCGGAATGAAAACAATGTATAATGAAGGATGTGTACCTAATAAAGTGGCCATTAAGTGTATGGAAAAATGAATGGCATCTCTACAAACTTATTAGCCTTGTGATTGACATTAGAAAACTCAGTCGCACAGAAAGCTCTTTGATGCTGCTTTATTTTCCCATGGTTTAATTGTACAAATGTTTTGCAGTTGCTTGTTTAAGATCTCTAATGCAATACAATACTGATTTAGATTTTTTTTTTTAAACATTTTTTGTCACTTACAAAATGATGGCATATGGAAGTCTCTTTTTTCATTCTTATTCTGTTTTGCTTGATGTCAAGGTCATTTAAGGACAAGACAGAATGTGTTTCAACTTGAACAATAAAACGCAAATCCCTCATTGGAAAAAAAAACTAATAAATACACATCTAAACCTACCACACTGTGTGTAAATGTAAACTCTATTTTATTCCCTGGTAGAAAATCACTGCTGAGGTCTCAGTACACAAGCTAAAAAAATGTCAGTTGTAGATTCTCCTGGAAAAGTTTTAATTTCTCCTGGGCTTTCAAAATTGCCTGTTTAGGTTGTGCAAGGCATTGTTCAAAGCATTCATAAAATAGCACCGCTGGTCGTACAGGGCGACCATATGGAGTTCCATAACATTGTTACATCCTAATTGCCCTCTTCGACAAGTGCCAATTTCCTTCAAGAGCAATAGAAGAGGGAAAAGGGGGAGAATGCTGCGTTGACATGCGTCAAATCTCTCCTGCCTCCCCCCTTCTACAGATTGAGAAGATGGCTGGGGCGGTTGAGACGAGGAGTCTCGCTGGGTTTTTCTTTAGCCTTGCTGGCCTCGTTAGATCGTTCTCGCTCCCCCAGAGCAGTGTGCTGCAGAGGCCCAGCCTCTTAATTCCAGCAGCCGATCAATAAGCATGAATGTTCGGTTTTGGGCTGCTGGGTCGCTCACAGGGTGTCTAACCCCTCAGTCCTTCTTAACCTTCCTCTCACTATCCAGGGCATCACTCTAAGTGGAAAATGTTTATTCCGACCTCATGAATTGTCTCTCAATTGGAGGTCTGACTCGTGCATGCTGAATTTAAAACAGGCATTTAAGTGCCATCATTTATTTACACATTTCTGCTCTAGATAAAATAGATCTGAATTTGCAATGTGTGAGATTTTTTTAAGGCCTTTAAAATTGTATCTGATATTTAAATAATGATGGCAATTCATTTGCTTTATTTTTAATATAAATTTAGTTTATTTAATGTCAACTTCCTAAACTAGTAATTTCTAGGTTTCTTTATGACTGTCAACAAAATCAAATAGTTTAGATTTTAAAAAAAATAGTCTTTGAGAGAAAAAAAAATTGCATTTCACATTTTTTTTCAAACAACAAATTAGTTAATTAAAAATGTTCTTAACAGAAGTTAATTATCCCAAAGAGATACTGAAATTTTCTTAAAGAAACATCTAAGTAAAATTATCTGCAGTTGCTTGCTCTTAAATGTGAACAAGTCATGTTTCAGGCTGATGTTTCTTCAAGCGAATTCAAAAGCCCATCTTGGCATCTTCTTTGTATTTTGTTTTGATAATTTTAAAACTACAGTTCAGATTAACAAATTAAGCTTGTATATCAAGTTCTAGGGCGCTATTTTCTAGGGCTCTATCTTATTTAAATGGACAAATTATCTAAAAATCATCAGATTTCAGGTAGAAATGTCAGTTTTTCTGTGCATTCATTACATTTTCTATTGATTTTTATTTTATTAAGTTGTTTTTTAATTTGATAAAATTACCATGCCATTTTATGGACTGCTGTGACACACTGTCATTATGATTTTCTGGTTCTAACAATGGACATTTGTCTAAAGGAGATACTATGCTTTCACCTGTATTGGTTAATAAAGGAAATGTCCTTTTCTAAAATTTGGGCTCTTTCTGCTTCAGTGCTGATGTATGTGCATCTCTAATATTTTACCACAGGTACTCCCATGAGACTCTTGGAACCCTATGCTCAAGGGTTATTATGCTACGGAACAGACCACACTTGGATGCGCATTTTAAAATTGAATGTGGTTTGGTCATTGCTGTTGAAATCCAACAGCCTTATGTTAGGGAAATGTTAAGTGATCGCAGACCATACAGAGTGCAGCACTAACAGGTGGAGGGTTCTTTTTCATTCTACAGAGCACTTTATATATTTTTGAATTTCCCTCTGGGATAAATAAAGTATCCATCTCTCTCTCCTTCTATCTATCTTTAACCACAGCATCTTAACTAGTTCGTACAATAGTGGATGGAACCTTTGGGGAGATTGTTAGAATCATCATTCCTCTGCTCATTCCAAGGAACATGTTCTCCAAGGGTGGAAAGTGCACACGTACAAAGAAGTATTCTACCAGCAAGATGCAGTCTACATGGATGGGAGAACAACTTTAATCCCCATTTTATTTTAGCCGATGTCACGCAGGGTCACACAGTGGGATTACTGTGGGATTGTCTCACTATGATGCTCCATCACCTCTTTATTTTATTTATTTACCAGTATGTCTCTGG
Organism: Xyliphius kryptos; assembly: GCA_025769995.1. Classification (NCBI taxonomy): domain Eukaryota; kingdom Metazoa; phylum Chordata; class Actinopteri; order Siluriformes; family Aspredinidae; genus Xyliphius; species Xyliphius kryptos. The sequence continues at coordinate 9,339,684 of JAOUQT010000036.1, forward strand.
GGAATGATCTAAGGTACAGAGTCATATTTATCCTTTATTTAAAAAGATTGGCCTGCCCATACAAGTGAGGGAGAGCTAGGCGTGCAAACAGCTGATGGCATGCCTCTGCTTGCTGATGGCCTTCCAGATCAATACAACACAATTGTGTTCTCTCGTCAGAGAGACCAGAGCCAGCATAGTGGCACTTACAGTGTGATCGCCTTTGATGAAGTCTTTATTAAACTTTATTGACAGATTCATTTTAGCCCTCTTGCCCTCGTCTGGCCTCTTTTCTACAGACATCCCCTCTCACTGTAGTAAAAGTAATAGACTCTAAGCTTAGCTTTAAAAGTTCCAGACCCTTAAACTGAGATTAAACACAATAATTAGTTTTTTGATGCTCATTGGAAATTTCTTTAATATTTTTTGTTTTTCAACCAAATATTTCATGAATTTAATAGAAAGTGTTAGAAATTCCTGATATCTGATACAAGTGTAAATACTGCTTTACAGAGAACCTGTGATCAGTTGCTTTAGACGCTGAGAAGTAGAACATTGAATCTGTTTTGAAAGCTCGTGGCTGAAGACGTGCTTTTGATAGCCGTTCTGATGGCGACCTGGCCCAGGATGAAACAAAGTGTTGAGTCTTCATATAGTTTTAGATTTGGATTGGAAACTAGCCGTAGGGGTATAAGATATCACAAGTTAATGCTAGGTGGTCATGTGCACTTTATGAAAGTGGTCGAGGCTTTTCTTATACTTTGAAGTTTTTTTTATAATTTTTTTTTTTTATAAAGCAACTCTTCTAGAGTGCTCTAATCCCGATTGTATTGCTAGAGCAAACAGAGCTCCAGCTTAGTCGCTTTCAGCGCCTTACAGGACTTGGCTAATTTTCCCCTTGTTGTTTTACCTGGTTTGTGTTTTGTAACCCTTCACCCTCTGTTTAAAAAAATTGCTTTTAGCGTGACTTCTCTCCAAGCGGAGGTGGATTGGCCTGAGGTGCTTTCCCATCCACAGACACAGCAATGGGTCTTGTTCAGTCCATGGAGTGTAGTACCCTCTGCTGCCATTGTGAATTACTGACTCTGAGTGTGATATTCATGTTGTATGCTGACTTTTTTTTTCTTTCCTTTTTCTTCTCATTTTTCTTCTTTTAGCTGCAAGAACATACTTTGTAGGTCATCTTAAATCTTTGTTGTACCTTGGTTAACCGAATTTTTTGGGAGTGTTACTTCATGCTATACTAAAACCTAACTATTCAGATTGCCTACTGACTGAGAAGACTTTTCAGAAAACCCTGTGCAATTGTTACTTTTTCTACTTATCCATGCGATAAATCCCCATGTATTACAGGTAATGGTTCTTTTTATTTAGACAATCGTTACATTACACTGTGCTGCCCTCTGAGTCATTTTCATTAATACCAAATCCGGCATTTTATACACTGCCTTAGAAAAAGCTTTTGGAAATTGAGTTGTAATGAGATTTCCTTCAGGAAATCTTTCTTTTTTTCATGTCATACTGTTACTTTCTGGCTTCTTTATTTCTACTCAAGTATGTTCAGGTGTGTAAGCTACGTAAATGTACAAGAAAGATGTTTGATTTTGGCCTGTGTAATTATTAGACATGTTGAGATGCTGTGGAAAGGAAATTCTTCAAGGTCATTCCCATTTGAGTGACCTACACTGGACCAAAGTTTCAGCCAAGCATTCATGTCTCATCTTGTTTTTCAGACCTCACTGAAGTGGAGCCCAATGTGTTCCTGCGACCCTTCTTGGAGGTAGTTCGCTCTGAGGACACCACTGGACCAATCACGGGCCTCGCTCTGACCTCTGTCAACAAGTTCCTCTCTTATGGCCTCATAGGTAATATTTTTCTTAATTTAAGTTTCCATCTAATGTTCTGGGTTAGGTCTGTGTAGGAAGGTTTGGATAAATAATAAATCTTAATTTTATTTTCATCATCATATCTTACTCTGGAAACAATACTCCAACATTAGTGATCAGCACTGTCCTTACCCTCAACAGGGAACTGTTGTGTGAAAATGCTATTAAACTTCAAGCATGAAACTACAACACTACTCCAGATGTTATACATCCATCCATTTTTCTCTAATCTCTCTTAATGAGCTGCCATTGTTGAATAAATAGTGGGGCCTCACTTTTAGAACAACCATACAGTTTTAAAAACCAAACAGAAGGAGACATTCTCTCTGACCTCAAGTTGTTCAGCTGTACTATAATTTGTTTTACAGTCCTGTCATCATGGATGGGAGCTGTATTTAGGTTCTAGTGTTAAAGGTTAATGTGCTGAGTACCTGAGGAAGCCACTGTAATTGTTCATCACAGCAGTTTTAATGGTGTCATTTGTGTGCTTGTGTGAGATTTACTAGAACAAAGTCCCAGTTTTTTTAAATTTGTGTGACAACAATATATTACCTGAACAGCAGAAAGTGAACACACACAACCACTTGTGTAATAATAAGTCCTTGGCTCCCAGAGGTTTGCTGTCACTGCAAATCTTGCCCTGCACCCTAATCCAGCATCTCATCAGGAGGTTTGCTAGAACGGGTTTCCATGGCAACAAGCCCAGGACTCTGGAAAGGATGTCTTTTTGAGGCATCCGAAGGATCTCTGTTGCTTTTCATACAAACATGCACAGACAGCATGTAGTAAACAAGATAAAGTTCACTTTATCTTTGTCTTAGAACATATTAATATTAGAAAACAACATGTTGAAAAAATTGCTTTATTGTCAGTTATTTACAGGGTTCTCATTCATAACAGGTAAATTATTGTTAATTAAGTGATAATGTTAATTTAGTTCTTGGTGCCATTTTGCAACCTTTAAATCAGTTTTGATCAGGTAAATCCTCTTGTCTCTGGTCTTAGGTTTACATCTTTTTCAAGTTGTTATTGGAACTAATAAAAATTAATTGTTGCAGAATTGTTAGAAGGTTTAAAGTGTATAGTAACTAATTCAAACATCGATACCGGTGAATTTATTCATGAGTTGGCCAAGTCATGTTAGAGCTTAATTGGTTTACAATTGTAAATTTAAATACAATTTAAATCATTACTCTTGGCATCTTTGTTCTGGAATATGTGCAACGCACCAGGAAATTTTTTACAAGATCCTTTGCTGATTTTATTTTATTGGCACATGACCTTAAACTTATCCCCCAAACCAATCCCAGACCAAAGATACAAAAAAAATCCAAATATAGTCTTTTTTCTTATTTTTGTCTAGCCAATGTAGATGGTTGTGCAATGTGTAAGAACCGCTGAACTTCTTGTTTAAACTTGGTGTTTGAAAATATCGGTCAACTGATTGGAATTGCTTTTTTTATTTTTTGTACAGTAAAGGGTATAGGGTTCAATCATATTTATTAAAATAATGAATGCACTGATAATGATGATACTGAAGCATTACGTGGTGTAGAATAATGTATAGTGTTAGTGAAAAATATCCAGATATAATTTTAGTTCATGCGTCGGCTCTGAACAGTGAGGACTGCTTTAATCCCAGGTGAACACTTGACGAGCATGACATATTAATGCACTTGTATGAGTGTGTTATTAAATGACCTTTTGGCATGTAAGCGATTGTGCGCTGACTGACGGGTTATGCTCATTCAGTCTCCTCTAATCTGCCATGAAGAGTGACATTATCATTACTCAAATTAGCATTCCACACATGAAACACACACCATGTTTTCTAAATTGTGTTTTATCGTTTTAGCAAAATTACAGTTTGATATTAGAAAATGCACCTGTTCTCACTTTTCAAACTGAATTTACAGTATTGAAGCTTAAATCAGCATTGTAGTTTTTCGTAGATGATGTGGTTTATAGGCTTTACCTTGTGAAATGTACTGCATGAAGAGCACTGCCATCTGTTGGTCAACGATGAAACCTAGTAGCTTACTTTTGATCTATCTGCGTTGCCAAAACTGGAGACTTTACTCCAGCTGCTTTCATTGGCATTGACTATCTAAATTGCTGGCGTGATTTTCTACAGTCAAAAGGCTTTTCCAATGATGGTCAGCATCTGTGTTTTGGGACTTTCAGCATGTGCTTTTTATCAACCAGCCACTGCTGTCATGTCTTGTCTCTCACTCTAGTGTACAGTGAGATCCAGGCTCTTCAGGCACACTGGGGGGTCTGGGTTTGTGTGAGTGAGTTAGTTTTCTGAAGGGTTAATTCCTTTCAATCTCAGGCCTGAGGTTGGTTAGCTCTGGGGGATGACCACACTGACAGATCTTCAGATCCCACTTTTCCCACTTTTTTGTTTTCCAGCGAGTTTCACTTTGTTTGACTTGTTAATTGGACAACTGTTAATTTTCTCTAAAATGTTTTGGTTATGCATGGTATGATAGATAATGATGACCGACAAAGGTATGGCTTTTTCCTGTAAAATATTTGCAAATTTACTTAAATATTTGACCATTATCATCCAAACTTTTGTACATTCCAAATATGCCTGTATTAGGCATCCTTAAAGCGAGCTCTGGGTAGCTGATGAAGCGCAAATTTTCACCATCCATTAAAAATTTGCCTCAGAAAAATGTTAGTTCATTTAAAAAGATAAACATACATTATAGCCCATTCTTTGCGGCTTTCTCAGTGACGATAGCATCTGCATGGCTTTGACTTACCCTCTTACTATGCGACAGCTGTTTGAAGCCCTCTCACACGTACACAGCTCCCCGGCCCCAGTTATTCCAACAAGGCCCACGCCGCCTGTATTTGTAGCCAGTGCCAAGTAAGGATTAGTATTTAAGATGACTTCTGATGTGTTGAATAGCGTATGGCTCTGGTTTCTGTGGAGATTCGGCATTTGGAAAAGGGTCTCATGTTTATTGGGGCCCTTGCTTTATAAGTGTGGAATTCACTGGTGATTATAAGCCCCCTTTTTGTCAAGTATCCCAAATAAACTCCTTAAGAAAATTGGGGGGGATGAAGAACTTGGAGGAATTAGAGCATTCTGGTTTTCCTAATAAATGTAATATGCCTAATAATTTTTTTAAGTCCTAAATGTAAGTTTGCTTATTGGTCTAATATTTCTTCTATTCATTAATGAAAACCTCATTTGATTTTTAAAAACCAGATCCACTCTCCAGGTTAATTACATAAATGTAAGGACATGGTATGTTTAGGTGTGACACAGGGTGGCACTGAGTGCAGGCTACTTTGTCTCCACTCCTTTATCCCTTTGTGTAATTGCTAATAAGTAAAATGTTGTTTGGTGTTGGCGTGCAACCTGTGCAATTGTTCTGGTTTCCATTGCAGACAGCCTTTGCTTATTAGTTAATGAAATGCTCTTTATAAGTGATGGGAAAGCAAAGCAGCCTGGCTCCAGCTTGCTCTCGGGCCCAGCTTAGGTTTCAAAACACTGACTCCCGTTGCCTAGACAGCCAATTTACCCACCTGCCTACAAAGGACACATCTGGTGATTAGATGTCAGCTGGCTGTGATGGACACTCCTTGTGAAGCTTGAATAGATGCAGGGCTGAAGCCATATTCTCAGTGGCTACTACTTGTTTATCTAGTACACTACATTGACAAAAAATTATATTTTTCTGAAATTTTGCACCTTCATCCAAACGAGCATTTATAATTTTGTATGAGAGGTGCTCACTCACAGTCTCCTTTGTAGTTCATCTCAGGTGTTGCGGTCAGGGCTCTGTGTGGGCCAGTCAAAGTTTACCACGGTAAAATCTGCTCTGTCTTATTATGAAACTTGATTTCCCAAACAGTTTTCCCCAACATTACAAGTACAAAATGCATGATAATGGCTAAACTGGAAGTACTTCTGACCATGTGAGTGAGCAATACACTTACATTTAGTAGATACGAAGTGTGTTACTGTGCTGTTTTCCCTAAATTTTATATTTTTTAAAGGGTTACACTTTAAAAGATGAACTTCCTCAGTATGCATTTAAATGTTCTTTATAGATGCTAATAATGAAGGGGCTGCAGAGGGGATTGAGAACATGGCAGACGCAGTCACCCATGCCAGATTTGTGGGGACGGATCCTGCTAGTGACGAAGTGGTACTTATGAAAATACTGCAGGTACATTCTTTAAAATAAAGCTTTTAATATTTTAAGCCCACAGTTTAGCAACTATTTGCATCTGACTGTCTTTGGTGTTTCAGGTTCTGAGAACTTTGCTGTTGACACCAGTGGGAGCCCATCTAACAAATGAGTCTGTGTGCGAAATCATGCAGTCTTGCTTTCGCATCTGCTTTGAGATGAGACTCAGCGGTGAGCCTCAGAACAAATCTACTGCTAATAAACTGTTTAAAGTTACCACACTGACATTTTAGTCTGATCTGTTGGCAAAGATGAATGTTTAGATGCAGACGCAGCGTGTGTTAGTGTAGTCCACAGCTCCCAGCCCCCAGTCCCTGAGCAGGGCAGTAATAAAACCCAGCACTAATCCTGACCAAACAGTGTGGTACTCTCTGCTGCTGCTCCTTCTTTTCATAGTAAACCCCTATGTGCTCTCTTTGCCTTCTACAGAGCTGCTGAGGAAATCGGCCGAACACACGCTGGTGGACATGGTGCAGCTGCTTTTCTCCAGGTAACCGGAGAGATACGGATGGAGGTGGACGGAGTAGAAAGACTTTATAATGGGGAAGGCTGGTGGTGGGGTGGGATTAAGAACCCGGTTGTCCACTGGGTGTAAACATAATCAAACTGAACCTGAAACCAAAAACAACAGGAACTTTCTTTGTGTCCTTAATGGTTTCCGATTTCACTGTCACATGCTTCTCTAGACTTTCCTTTTCTGACGCACAAGAGGCTCTATTCTAACTAATGAGAGTGCAACGACCTTTTTTATTGCATGAACTTGTAGGTTATTTTAGCTGCAAGCAATTTATGACGAGAGATCGGCTTAGAATTCAGCATTGTTAGTACACAATTACTTTTCCATTGAATGTCATCGACTCATCCACAGCAGTCAGTCCTGGCATACAGGTCAGAGTGTGCTGCTTCTTTAATGCAATAACATGATTATGGGATGGCATTTATCGAAGGTGTGTATCCGTGGCGACAGCTCTTGTATTAGGCTTCTAGTCACATCCCACTCAGACAAGAGAATGAGCCTACACAGCAACCTGGACTCCCATCTGCATATTGATGAGGACTGTATACACACACACACACACACACAAATCAACACACATCCAGATGGCTTTTCTGTTTTTAAAGCAAAATTGTCATAAAACATATTTTCTCCTTATTTAATAAACATGAACATCTCTACTCCTAACTTCATGTCCTTAAGATGACTTTGATTGCGACTCTAATTAAGAGTGTTCAAATCTCTTTGGTATGCATGCACACATACACACCTTTGCTCTCACTTTGCTTGTATTATTTCTTAGAGCCTCCTGCCCATGTCATGTCTTTAATAAGGTTGAAGGAGCTTAACAAGCAGTCTGTATTTGTATGTTTGCGCGTGTATGCACACACATCAGCAGATGTATGAAAAAAAGGAGGGAATAAGCAGTGGGCGTGGGGAATAATACACATTTGTGAGTGAGTGGCAGAGAGAGCGAGCTGGAGTAATGAACAGCAGATCTTATTGAGTGCTCAGGAGGAGGCTTAGGCAGCGTGCTGAACGCATTAAGGATGTTAATCTGCTGGACTCACAGATCATCCAATAATCGAGCCAGCAAGACAACACTCTATTAAAGCAGTGCAGAGTTAACATCAGGTCTCATCTCTCCTGCTGTGTGAGCGGTGACGGCTTATTTAAGGCAAAGCTGCAGTGTCCACATGACGTATCATGAGAACATCAGCTCATCTAATTCAACTAATTAACCGACAGAGCGGGTCAAAAAGCCATGACTAGCGAACAAAGATGTTCACTTCTTTGACATATTGCCTCTCAACTGACCTTCGAGTGGCCTTCAAGAATGACCAAGACTTTTAATCTGGACCAGCTGGATATGAAACCGTGTTGTCCTGGCTGAGAACCTCAGCAGCAGCTATGTTCTAATCCCTTCACATTGAAAGCAGGGGTCTCGAGGTGGAATGTCAGAGCACAATTCTTCATAACATGAAGCACAGCGTTTAAAATTGTCTGGTAACAGAAAAGCAGTACTTTATAAATGCTATGCAGGGCACATTATGTTTATTGTTACTGGATCTAGTTATCTGTTTCATTAATATTTACACGACAACTCATCTGTCAAGCAGAGTTCATGTTTAATACCAGCATTTTTAAAATTGCACAACCTAATATATATTTTCTTTTGGGTGTAAAAAGATTTTTTTTTACACATTTTAACCTGGTAATTAATCACTGCTATTGCCGGGTTGTTTTTGTCTGGTGTTGTGAGGGATTTTTAGGGGGGAAGGAAACAAAAAATTCCACCTCAAAAATGGAAGCAAAAAAATTATATACTGCTCAAAAAATAAAGGGACCACTAAAATAACACATCCTAAATCTCAATGAATAAAATATTTCAGTTAAAAAAAATTATTTAGTAGATAGTGGAATGCATTGAGAACAAAATAACATAAACATGATCAAAATGGTCAATCAAATGACAGGCTGATCCAACTTTTGTGGAAATTCCTCAAGACAAGTTAAAATGAGGCTCAGTAGTGTGTGTGACCTCCGTGTGCCTGTATGACCTCCCTACAACGCCTGGGCATGCTCCTGATGAGGCGGCGGATGTTCTCTCCTATGGCCCCCTCAATGTCTCCTGGTGTACAAGGACACGATAGGGAATGATAGGAGCCAAGTTTCAGCTTTTTAGATTTCAACTTGCGAAGACCCCAATTCATCCGAGGATGTAGGAAAGCATGAAAGTTAGTTTTGTAGCCTTGAAGGTATTTAAGAAGTGGGAGAATTAATGATGAGTTTCAGGCGCTGGGCAGGTACACAAATGTATAGGGGCAAATTACAGCAACCTATTTGCCTTGAATTCATGTTTTTTGACTGTGGGAGGAAACCTGAGAACCTGAAGAAAACCCACGTGGACACGGGAAGAATGTGTTAACCCCAGACAAATTTGGATTCAAACCTGGATCCGCAGCACTTTATACATCCAAAGTGTCGTTCGGGATGCGGAACCCAATAAGAAATAGCAAAGTGCAAAATCAAGCCGGGATGCCGGATAGCAGCAAAGTTTTATTGGGAAATAAGCACAAAGTGCACAAAACTAAGAGAACCGAACAATTTTGACCTAAAATGAAGACGTGCACTGAACTGAGGCGAACACAAGGCTTAAATAACACAACACAGGAACCAGTCCATGAACACGAACCAACAAGAACATTCAGTTAATTAAGAAACAACCACTAATGAAACGAATGAGCTGATTAACTGAGGCTGATGATGCAAAACAGAACAAGAAATCTGGTGAGGTGCAGAAGGCAGGGAAAGTTTTGTGCAAATGTATTAATGTATGTGTCCTGTGATGGACCGGTGACCTGTCTGGAGTACTTGCCAGCCTTTTAATCATTAACTACTGGGATAAGCTTTAGCAGGATCTTTTAATTATTGCATTTAGTTTTGAATCTCAAAGTATTTCTTCAATTTTTTGCAGATCCAAACCAGTGATGCGAGATGTTACGAGTTGACAGTTAATCTTCTTAAAGTTAACCAAGATTCAATAATGAGCTTTTAGAAACAAGTTTATGGCTTATAACAAAAGATCAGGTCAAGCTGTGGACCCAACGATTTCTAATTTAATATCTTATTGATCTTTTAAATGTGACTCAGTGGTTTGGAAAAATGAAATAAATGCTTTTAAATCATACTCATTCAGGGGGGGTTTGCAGCTGCTGCTTCTGAACTCATGGCTTTGTAATTTAGTTGTGTGTTTTTTATTTTGGTAATAGTTGTGGATACAGACAGTGATGTGGCTATAAGGAAGTATAGTACATGTATAGAATATAATGCATTGAAGTTTATTATGTAACTGGGTCACACTTTACCTGAATTCGGTATTCATAATGCTTTATAAAGTATTCATAATGCTTTATAATATTTGTTACAAACCTTTATAAATAACCACACCCATAAAGTGTTATAAGAACATGCCATAAGACTATAACATATATTCAAACTTATAAACATTCAAAAAAACAAAAGCTTAAAGTTTATATTATAATGTTTTGTTTCACTCTGTGTTATAAAGTCTTATGTCAAACTGTTTTAACAATTTATGACTGATTTATGAATGCTCGCATAATGTGCATAATGCATTGTAAATACTGGATTCATAGTGTTACCGTAAACTGTTTCCATATACTGATTTTTAATGCTCATGTTTTTTTTTTTTTTTTTATTATTATATGTTTTTTACATTTATTTATTTTTTTACATTCTTTATCTTACAGGCCGGATTAAAGTTCTATATCATGAATCATCTATTACTTACAGATTAGCATGATTATCCTTCAGGTTGCACACAATGGTGGTTCTCTTTTTTACTGTAAGAAAGGGTTCTCGGCCTGAGACCCACATTTTTTCATGGTCATTGAGTCGTGACCCACTTTTAAAGAATACAAAGCAAACAAATTTCTTAAAGAAAATTGCTGTTAAAACATACATATGAATGCAATGTGCATTTAGGAGGTTTTTTTTTTTTTTTTTTGTAAGCAATCTGAGAAAGTTGGAATATGGACTGAAAATCCACATTTCAGATAATCAAATTAAAATTATTTAAGGGTAACCAGCAAACAAATGTCAATGCTACACATATTTTAATTGGTATTTCTTGCATTTATTTTTAAGACAATAGACTAGTACACAATTAGATGAGCATTAATTATTTTAAAAATGTTGAATTTATTTATTTTTTTACAACCCAGGATGTGTCCGTGACACCACGACCCACCAGTTGAGAATCACTGATGTATAGTATGCGCCAAGTCTGGATACACCTCCTTTTTGCTCCACTAATTGTCCATGGTATCAGTTCCACTCACGTAAAGATGGACTTTGTAGTCCTACAATTGCAGACTGTTTACATCCCCTTTACTCTGTTCTAATGGTCAGGACCCCACCACACAGAGCAGCTAATATTTGCTATGTGCATTATTCCTATCCCAGCAGTATTATTGAGGATGGAGGTGTTTAAATGAAACTCCAGCAGCACTGCTGCACTAACACCCCCTCACTGCATCAGTGGCTCTGCAGAACTGACAAACAATACACCACCCAAATGATACTGGTATTTTAGTTTATCCATTAGTACCAAATAGACTTAAATTTGTAAAACCGATTAAAGCAAAGGACCGCAGTGTTTTCTGTGTACTTTGGTGTTGGGAAGATAAATTGCCAGCGAGATTAGTGATCTATATCCTTCACTGGGTTTGAAGGTACACACACGGGTAATCAAAGCCAGACATGCTGCCAGATGAATTACTTCACTTTTACTATTAACTCTCGCTCTCTCTCTCGCGGTCGTGAGGGATGCTTTGGGACAACCCGTTTATCCCCTCCCCTGGATTCCCCCATGCTTTCGACCAGAAAACTCGCCGTTCTAATCTGAGTTTAATTACCTGCTTGAAACCATCATAGACTTCATTTAAAGGACAAATCCGAAAGGAATTTTAAAGAGGATGCCACGCTCTGTGACTCGGCTCAGTTTGTTTTTTGATAAAAAGCACTGTATAGTGCAGCGGCACGTAATCTCTCACAAATATCTATTTTCACCATTTATCACAAATAAATAGTCCCGAACTTGTCTCCGGTGTGCGATGTTGAGAGAGAAATGTGATCAAAAAAACTATTATTTTACAATCTATAGATATTCAGGATAAAAAAGGCTTCTCTGCAAGCTGCTCTGAGGCGGATTGGGGTGTGTGTGTGTGTGTGTGTGTGTATATGTGTGTGTATGTGGGTGGGTGGCTGGTGATGAGTGTTGAAATAGCTCGAGATGGTGTGTGTGCAGTGTGTGAAATTGGAAATGGCTGGCTGGCATTGTCACTCGCTACATGTCCCATCACTCTAGCTAATTTACTTTTGCCTGCATCATTTCCACACGCTCAGATGTCGTGCTGAAATTTCAGGGAGGAAGAAAGCCTTCTGTCAAGCCCGCTTTCAATTACAATCTCCTAAAAAGAATCATTCACTCCGGCACAAGGTGAAGTCGTGTAATACAAAACAAATCATGGCTCCCAGCTAGACATGTAGTGAGGAAAGTGAACTGGGTGCAATCGTTCTAAAATTCAGAAACTTCATGCTGTTTACAACTGTAAAGCTTTGATGATGTGGCATCTTCTCAGGGCTCAAATGAGGAAACCTATGCATTCTGTGCTTATATTCAAAAGAAATTGGTCCTGAGACGTTAAAAATGAGCCGTATCGTAGAATCACGTTTGTTTTTATGTACAAACTGCACAGAAAACAAAAAAATATATTTTTTGGTTTTCTGGTTCTCTGGTTTCCTCACACATTCCAAAAACATGGATTCAAGGTAAATTCAATGCTCTTAATTGCCCCATATAGTGAGTGAGTGCCCAGTGATAAATTGGCGCCCTGTCCTGGGTGTATCTGCGGGGCGCCCCAATCTATCTGCCCTGGATGGGCATGGGGAAACCTTCCGGACCCTCGTGGAGGATTAAGTAGAAGAATGAATGAATTAATAAATGTTTATTATTATTATTATTATAAACATTTATTATAATTATTTTATATAATATGTTAAAGGTACAGTAGATTATATAATCTAGGGTGGCATGGTGATCTAAGTTTCCATATTCTTACTGTCCGTGTGGGTTTATTCCAGGTTCAATGATTGTGTTTGTTTCACTGTTCAACCCCTGTACCTATGCTTAAAGTAAAAGTATTTATTTAAAAGAATTTATAAATTGCATTTTTAACAGGGTGTCCTTTTATTCAAATAAAAACATACCATAAATTGCTTTAGTTTAATAAAACAATGTTTTATCTCATTTGAAAGTCGCTTTAGAAAAAAATGTCTGATAAATGACCAAATATAAATGTAGTATCGGTTATTTTAAAAGAATCCTTCCACCCCCCCTCCCCCGTTTAACATACAATAGGATTCGGATTTGAACATCATTAGCTGCATGAGCGGATTAAAGCATACTTACAGCTCAGTAGGTGGCGTTAATGCAGATTCAGTGGGTCCGCCACCCGCAATAAAACCCGAAAGAAGATTAAAACATAAACAAAGCAATAAAATTTACCTATGAATAAAGATAGTCAAAGAAGTAACTTTTACTTTTGTAAGTAAAAGTATTATCAGAAATACTTAAGTAAAGTACCGATACCTAAAAAAAACTACTTAAGTTCTGTAACAAAGTACATTTACTTCATTACGTACCACCTCTGCTGGCTAATGATAATTAGGCACCATTAAATAATGAAAATGAATTAATATTCACCTAAAAGTTCATTGTTCATGCATTTATGGATACCATTAAACTGCACGGGTTCTACAGCGGACGTAGCAGAAGGCGTGTGGGGAATGTAAGGCTTATGTGAGAGACGGCACCGTGTAGCTGAGGGAATTGCATAGGTCATGTGGGGCCCTGTATCTGTTCAGACTGCAAAAGATTGCTGGTACCCGTGTGAGAGGGGGTTGGGGTAAGCAATGCTTCTAAAGAAGTCCCAATTTACAGCGGTGTCCACACAGACATAAACATCCATCCATCGCTCGCTTTCTCTCTCACTTACTCCATGTCACACGTGAGACACACACAGTATTCCGGTAGCACACTCCATTGTCCTGGAAACAGGTGCAAATCTAAAAATAGCTATTGGTTTTTTTGTGGTTATGTGGGGGAAGGTGGGAATGATCAAGAGAGAATTTTATCATTAATAGTGTCGGTTACACGATTTATAAATCCGGTGTTCATAATGCATTATAAGTGCATTCATCAAGCTTTATGACCTATAATTTTTAGATATTTTTATACGAGATGCTTATGAGCACTTATAAGTCATTTTCAGGGGAGACGTTAGACGCATTATGTCTTGTGTTATAAAGCCTTAAGGCATATTCTTATAAAACAGAGGCTAATGGAAACCGTTATAAAGAGCTATAGTTCATAAAGCTTGATGAATGCACTTATAATGCATTATGAACACCGAATTCATAGAACATGTAATGTGTATGAGAATGGTTATAAACATCTATGTTTAATTGCAGAGGCTTATGAAAAGTTTCATAAAGCATTATGAGTTATAAAGCTTTTTGAATGTGTTTATAATGCATTATGAACACCGGATTCATGGAGCGTATAACACATGAGGTTGGTTATAAACATCTGTTTATTAGCAGAGAGGCTTATGAAAAGTTTCATAAAGCATTATGAATGTTATACAGCTTTGTGAATGTGTTTATAATGCATTATGAACACCGGGTTTATAGAACGTGTATGAGTATGGTTATAAACATCTATGTTTTTTAGCAGAGGCTTATGAAAAGTTTATAATGCATTATGAACACCAGATGGAAAGTGTTGCCAATGTTTCTATAAGAAGCACTTGCTATAACAGAAAAAAAGGAGCACACACATATACACACACACACACACAATGGGGTAAATCTAGGCATTGAAGCCGGATCGGATAATGATCCGGTTTAATAATACTACAGTGTAATTGGTGCTTCCTCAACTACTGATCTGCATTGTTCTCTAATTTCTAAGTCACTTTGGCTTAATGATTTGAATGTAAGGTGTTTTAGATAAAGAAGGTGATTTAGTTTGATTGAAGTGACTAACAGCTTGATTCTATGTACTATATAGAATATACAATAACTATATACTGTGTGCTATATACAGTACGTTAACTATAAGCAAAGGGTTTTGTTTTTTTAATGACATAAATTCTGAAAAGGATGGCCTCCTTGACCTGGTTAAAATTTTGGAAAATGGACACTCAAGGTGGATGTGCTGCACTATTGATGTTTTCTGGCCACTTAGGAAGGATGAGTCCCCCACTGAACCCTGGTCCTTTCAAGGTTTCTCTTTTAAAAAAACACACAAGGGAGTTTTTCCTTGCCGCTGTCGCTTCAGCTGTTTTTTTTTGGGGGGGGGGGGGGGGGGGTCAGG